>ML827131.1:29936-41711 GCA_009831015.1 Picea engelmannii | reverse complement strand
GTTTTTCATTATAGATTCATATTCTTCCTCCATTGCATTTCGCCATTCATCATGTTCATTAGCTTCATCAAAACTCATGGGTTCTATGACATTTGAAATGCTACTCATTAGGGCATAGTCTTTATACCTCTCAGGAAGCTGAAACTGTCTTGAATATCTTCTCAACTGATTATCTTCCTCCCCACTTTATGAAGATCTGTCTTCACCTCTAGGTGAACTGTGACTGCTTGAATTGTCCATATCACTGAGTCCTTCTTGTTTCTACTGCTGTTGTTGCTGCGGGGATGGCTTCTACTATGTGGGATGTTGTTTCTCCCCTTTAACTCCTTCATTAAGAAGTCTTTGCCATTCCTCATGATTGTTGTCGTCATGATTTCCTGCTTCCTGCTCATGGAAAAGTACATCTCTACTTGCTAATACTTTGTGAGTAGCAGGATCAAATAGTTTGTATGCTTTAAATTCAGAACATTACCCAATGAAAATACATTTAATGGCTTTAGCATCCAATTTCCTCCTATTCTCCTTTGGAATATGAGCAAAAGCCTTACACCCAAATACTTTCAAATTATGAACTGCAGGTTTGGAGCCATACAAGGCTTCGAAAGGAGTAACATTATCAAGACACCTTGTTGGACTTCTATTCTTTAAAGAAATTGCAGTATTTATGGATTCAACCCAAAATGCATTTGAGATATTCTTACCTTTCATCATACTGCGTGCACACTCTACCAGAGTTCTGTTTTTCCTTTCAGCGACTCTGTTTTTTTGTGGAGTGTGAGGTACTGTAAATTGCTGTACTATTCCATTATCTTTGCAATATTTGTTGAAGTCCCCTGATTTATACTCTCCCCCTTTATCTGAACGGAGGATTTTGATGGATTTTCCTGTCTTCTTTTCCACCATGGTTCTGAATTCCTTAAAGTACTCAAAAACATCACTTTTTCGTCTAAGGAAGTAAACCCATGTGTATCTCGTGCAATCATCAATAAATAATAGAAAGTAAAATGCACCTCCTAAAGACCTAGTCTGCATAGGCCCACAAACATCAGTATGCACAAGATCTAATGCATCTCTCTTTTTCTTATCAGGATTAGAGGGGAATTCATCTCTGTGCATCTTTCCTAATGCACATCCATCACAAGCAACCTTCTCATTCTTTAACATGGGAAGTCCTTCAAACATATTATTTTTCTGTAATAACAATAAATCAGGATGATTGATGTGTCCATACCTTTGATGCCAAAGAATCTCTGTTGGCATAGTGGCAGAAGTCAGTGCATGATGTGCTTTGCTGGTAAAATCAAGTTTGTATAGATCTCCTGCTCTGACTCCTGTTGCAACAGTTTGGAAGTGGTTCAACAGATCCTTCACTATGCAATAAGTCTTGAAGAATTCAACCTTCAAGTTTTGATCTGTAATGGTGGACACAGAGATCAAATTTTTCTTTATTCCTAGCACATACACCACATTGAGAATGTGACGAACAGTACCATTCGGCAATGTCACAGGAATGTCTCCATATCCCTTGATCTGATGAGCACAATCATCTCCAAGATATATGCTGGCACCATTATGTGTTTCTTTAAAATTAGCATGCCAATTTTTATTACAAGTCATATGTATTGATGCTTCGGAATCCACAAACCAGGCATCAAAATCATCCGTTTTAGCAAATAAAGCAACGTTAGACACAAACAACCTAAGATCTCGTGAGTCAAAATTCGGGGGTTCATCAATATCATCACTAGAAATAAATAATCTAGGATCTTGTTTTGAATATTTTTCTGCATAATGACCTGAATATGTTCTAGGTTTATTCCTAGCCTCATCACTTTTCTTCTTATGACAGTCTTTAACAATATGTCCAGGTCGACCACAATAAAAACATCTCTTTGACTCATTCCTATCAGATTGCATACCTTGATTTGGAGGTTGTCTTCTCTGCCATGAGCCACCTCTCTTCCATGAACTGCCTCCTCTGCCTCTTACTCCTGATCTCCCTCTCGCAGATCTATTATTCAACCACAGTGCCAAATATTTACTCGAAGGCTTCAGATTCCCACACCTCTCTTTCTCTTGCAGCAAAATGCCTGTTAGTTTTTCAAACGTAGGAGGTTTCTCCCTTGCTGTGAGATCTATTATGAACATATGATAATCTTCTAGCATACCATTTAAGGTAATAGTGACCAGATCAATGTTGGAAACAATTTCCCCTATATTTACTAGGTTGTCTTTTACCTCTTTAATATGACCCAAAAATGAACTAACAGATTCATTTCCATCCATCTTAATGCCTAGCAATTTAGTTTTCAAAAACAAAATGCGATTTGTGTTGCTAGTTTCATACAATGCTTGAAGCATTGTCCATGTTGCAATAGAAGTTGTAGCTTCTCTAATATGTGGAATTATGTTATCTTTAACAGACATGTGCAACAATACCTTTGCCTTCTTTTCTCGCTTCTCCCAATCTTGGATCTGTGTAGCTGTCACACCTACAGCCGCATCAGGTTTCAATTTAGTTCCCTTCGCAATGTTCCAGACATCATAGCCCTCCATGAGCGTCTGCATCTTGAATTTCCAGTTAATGAAATTCGAGCCATATAGCTCGTTGGCTTCGTTGAGGTAGGTCTCTGCCAACGGATTTGCCATCGCTGCAATTTAGTCTCTGCAAGTGAATTACCAAGGATATGCAACTTTCTGTCGCTCTGCCTTTGGATACCACCGATCCGTCTCAATATCGACTCTCAGCTTTCACACACAAAATCTCACAAATAATATTCTCTTGAATAAACATTAATATCCACTTTTAAAGTTTATACTTCAACTATATCCACTTTGAATAAAAATTCACTTCAAAATAATAAACTTTATAGTCCATATAAAGTTTAAACTCCACATGCATCCATCTTTAATAATAAATCTTAATTTCTTAAATCTCTCGACATGCATTCACTTTATCCACTTTTAATTAAAAAATATATCCTTTATAACTCCACTTTAATAAGAAAACTCCACCTTTAATAAAAAAAATTATACTCCATGCTTATTTAAATGCTCCTTTTCCACACGGAATAAGCCACGACCCCAAAAAATATATAAACAATATATATATATATTACCACACTTTGCCACTTTAAATTCCACGCATTACCTCATCTTCTCCATGCATGCAAATGGTTCAAAAATAAAAACTCGTGCTTTCCCCGTACGCATTCAAACCTTGCAAATGGTGGATCGGCCTCATGCCACGCTCCAACCTCATAGAACTCCTGCAAGCCCGCGACTCAGGAAAGATCACGACCCAACGAAACTTCACGCAGACCATAGACTAAAAACCTTCACGATTTTGCTTTAAACTCCACACATGCAAACTATAATCCTTCTCCTTGTATACGCAACACAAACTCATGCAAGAAAATCATGACTTCCCAAACAAAAGTGAAAAATGGAACTGTATTTTACCTCTTCAATGAAATTTCAGTAAGAGGAATGCACCAGACGGATTTTCTCATGCATCTGATCAAACGTTTTTCACGCTATCCACGCCCTCTCCTCGTGGCTCTAATATCAAGATAAAATATGTGAAACAAACAACACTGTGAGGCTATGCTCACTTCTATATTATTCAATGAAGATGGATTACATCCTTATATAGGAAAAGACTCTACCAAGTCGGTTACATGAAAACCAAAGACAACTAGACTTTTAACTATGAACTGACTCTTAACACGGCTACAACTGACTCTCACAACTGAAGCTTATAACTGGTGCGCGCTTACTCCATTATTTTCAAGTAAAACTGAACCTCTACCTGCCACATTAGCATTATTCTCACTATTGTTTTTAGACACTAAATTATCCTCCAGATCTGTTTGGTTCCCAAAAAAAAAGGGTTCCACGCATTCTGAGATAAATTTTCCAATGAAAGAGTTCCCATACTTCTTCCAAAAAACATCATTTGTGTTTTGGGATCGAATTTTGAAGGAAAATGAAGTCATGCTAAATATATGAGAGATTAATAGAATGTCACAAAAGGAGAATGAATATCGTTCTGCTCTCAATAGCCCGATGTCATATAAAGCTTTCCTGTTTCTTGGGATAACCAATTATTGTGATGCTTCCTTCAATGCAACCTCTAGTTTTTTCATGCAAGATCATTCATTAAAGTGGTTTTTCCATCACCGATGATGCCAACTAAAGTTGCGAAGACACTAGGCCTGAAGGCACCACAGAAATTTCTTAACAATTGAAGACTATCCTCCAAAATGTCTCGTGTCTTCATTTCCACTTGTTAAACATAATGTAACCTCAACAGTCTGACTGTACACTGCCAGCTGTACTGGACAGTTGTACTTTCTATTTTTGTCTTGCTTGAGCATATTTAGCTCAGCCATCTCCCATTGCATTGTAACATCTTCTAACAATCTCTTCTTCATACATTCCAATATATTGTTCTATTCTTTCTCGCTGCATTTCTCTTTACTTCACAATTTATCATGGTATCAGAGCATCAGCAGTAAGCCTCTTCACACAGTCCGGAGAGCAACACGATCCTCAGCACAATGCAGAGCTTATACGGATATTGAGATCACGCGACACAGACTTTTCACAAGGCCTGGAGAGTTGTCCGCCATACTCTCTAAAGATCACTGCAAGAAGCTCACGCGAGGATGCATAGCATACAACGCTCGAAAGAACGAGGAAGAAGAGAGTGCTGAAGAAGAAACTTTAAAGATTCTTGTAATTTTCGAGAATCGTCAAAGATTGACAAAAAAGAGCTGCAGGACGGAAGAACATTTAAAGAACTCAAAGAATTTGTTCAAATTCATTAAAGATTCCTGTAGAAGGCAGAATCGCTTAACGTTTTTCGAAATTCGCACAAATCTGTCAAAGATTGAAGCAGAGAACGAAGAATTTGTGTATTTCTTTCAAATCTTTGAAAGATTCATGAATCTTTCTTCCACAGGAGTAAAAAAACGCATCTTAGGTGAAAAGAACCGCCATTAAAGCCGCAAGATTCGTCCTGCAAACGCATCCAGAGCGGGAAACCAGTTCAAAACGGACAAAGAGAGCGCGGAAAAGGCAAAAGAATCTCAGTCGATAGATCTTGCGCAGAGGCCTGACAGTCGTTGGATCAACGAGAAAGTGCACGAGGTTTAGTCCTTTGAAGTGCACAAGAGAACTTTTAGACTTGTGAAATCCTGACATCATCTGGAACGTCCATCAAGAGACACGTGGCGAGATCCTATTCCATCGAAAAATCGTAAATCAGGAGTTGGATGAGCAAAAAATACTGCTCTCCAAAAAATCCGATACGTGATATCGCGAAATCCTTAGAGGACCTGTGAGTCGTCCATCTCAGAGGACAGGTGGCAGCAGATCCAGGCCATCACTCCTTCGACATTTCGGAGTTCGGGATATCGGAGGTCTCGTTGACAAAAGACACTCCAAGGCGAAATTCGTGAAATTGTGATTCACGATATCGCGATAAGATCTCATCTGTCCATCTCAGAGGATAGGTGGCAGCAGATCCAAGTGCCTTTCACATTTAGGCATTTCAGAGTTCGTGTCTTTGAAAGACCATCGCAACAAGATTTCACAACCCATGAAATCGCGATATGCGAAATAGCGATAAGATTGCAGTCGTCCATTTGGTTGGACACGTTTTGAACATCAAGGAAACCGTCGGCGTTTCGGCAATCACAGTTTCAAGTTGTCATAGAAATTTGGAGTCACAAGTAGCGAACTTGCGAAACAACGTGGACCATCCATCTTTCAGGGATGCGTGGCGTAAATCCGAGGGCTTGTGAAAAGTCCCGACAGGGGAGAGTCCATCGGCACATCGAGATTCGACAAATCGCGAATCCTGAGGATAAGAAGCACGAGCATTTCGGAACTCTGAAGTCCGAAATCTTGACAGGAGGAAAGCTCCATCGTGGGGCCTAGCTGACATCATCTCATCAAATCGCGAGATC
This sequence comes from Picea engelmannii, assembly GCA_009831015.1. Lineage (NCBI taxonomy): Eukaryota > Viridiplantae > Streptophyta > Pinopsida > Pinales > Pinaceae > Picea > Picea engelmannii. The sequence continues at coordinate 35,736 of ML827131.1, read as the reverse complement.
GGGAATCTCCACAGTGAAATCCCCGATGCAGATTTGAGTCGTTCATCTGTTGAGGACGCATGGCAGAGATCGAGGCTTTCAGAAAATTTCCCGAAAGCAGAGTCCATCGGCATTACGGGATTCGAAAAATCGCGGATCCTGGAGACGAGAAGTCCGGAACATATCGAATCGTGAATTCGCGAGGAGAAATCAGGACCATCCATCTGTTAGGACGTGTGGAGGCGATCAAAGCAATCACGAAATTTCCCAAAAGGAAAACACCATCAGAAAATCAGAGACCGGGGAATTGAGGAGTCATAAGAACTCGTCATCAGAACTCGCGAAATCCTGATTCGCGATATCCCGATAAGATATGGACCATCCGATCATCAACAGATCAGGACCGTTGAATTGTCCAAAGGCAATTTTTCACATTTTGGCGATTTGAAAGACAAAGAGCTGAAAAATCCCGTAGCGCCTTAACATTAAAGCGCGTGGTCACATTGCACGGAGACTAAAGGAAAATTCAAGCCCGATAAGCTCCCTTCGGCGATCGACAAATCGGAAAATCAACGATCGAAGGTAAATCTGAAATTTCCCTCTATTTTTTTTTTGCAATTTTTTTTCTTATGGCATCATCTAGCAACTTAGGACCAACTCAGGGTCTGATTCTACTGGGAAAGAATTATGATTTCTGGTCTCTTCGGATGAGATCATTCTTGCAAGCACAAGAGTGTTGGGAACTAGTAGATCTTGGATATGTGGAACTGGATCCAGTTGCCCTCGCTTCCATGACAAATGCACAGAGAATTGCTCAGACAACACTGAGGAACAAAGAAAATAAAGAAAAATTATGTATTCAAAACTCTGTGGATGATTTGATTTTCTCAAAAATCACAGGCGTTGATACTTCAAAACAAGCCCGAGACATCGTCAAATCTTCCTACCAAGGAAATGACAAGGTCAAAACAGTTAAACTGCAGACCTTGTGGACGCAATTTGAGACTCTAAGGATGACAGAGTCCGAAACTGTAGATCGGTTCATGACCAGAGTCATGGGAATCGTGAACCAGATCAGACTGATTGGTGAAACCATCACTGATCAATGAATTGTTGAGAAACTCTCAGAAGTCTACCCAAGAAATTTGAAATGGTTGTAACAACAATCCTTGAATCCAAGGATCTGTCAATATTTTCAACAGATGAATTAATTGGTTTTTTGGTGACACATGAGACCAGACTGCATCTTACAGATGAGTCAATCTCCAACGCTTTAAAAACTCAATTCTCCTTCAGCAGAGGGAGAGGTAGAGGAAGAAGCAGAGGTCACCAAGGAAGAGGGAACAATCAATGTAACCCTCACTCCAGTGGAGGTAACAGACAACAATATCCAAATCAGAATTTCCAAGGTCAAAGACAACAACAACAAAATCAACATCAGAATTTCCATCCTTAAAGAGGCAGAGGGAGAAGATCAAATGAAAAATCAAGTATACAATGCTATTAATGCAAAAAATATGGGCACTATGAATCTGAATGCAGGAAGAAGCAAGAAGATCAACTCTCAGGCAGAGCACATGTGTCAAATCATATGGGAGACACCTCAAGAGGTATGTTTCTCTCATGCCACAAGACTAAAGAACAACCTAAAGATCTCTGGTTGCTGGACAGTGGATGCAACAATCACATGACAGGTAACAAAGAATTACTTTCATGCATTGATTCTTCAATCTCATTTGATATTACACTTGGAAATGATTACTTAGTCAAGGTTCAAGGAAAAGGAATTGTTCCTATTCTTACTAAACAAAATGCAAAGAAAGACATAAACAATGTCTATCATGTTCCAGATTTAAAACATAATTTGCTAAGTGTAGGACATCTCATTGAACATGACTATAAGGTACTTTTTGAGGGAACATCTTGCAAGATATTTGACAAAATCCCAAGCAGAAAATTAATTTCTAAAATCCATATGACCCCAAATAGGATGTTTCCCCTTACCCTCAAAATTGCAAATCTGAGTCAACCATATGCACAGAGTGCATCCACCCTGAATGAAACAATGGTTTGGCATACAATATTTGAACATCTACCATTTCAGAGTCTAAGTCTTCTTCAGAAAAACTCCATGGTCAAAGGTCTATCAATCTTTAAAGAGCAAATTCCGCCATGTGAGTCTTTCATTCTTGGAAAACACAAGAGAACCAGTTTTCCACAGTCTTCCAATCAAGACAAACAACATCTTGAACTTGTTCACACTGACCTATGTGGACCAATGAAAACAGAGTCAATAGGTGGTAGTTTTTACTTTCTAACGTTTATTGATGATTTTAGCAGGAAAATATGGATCTATTTTCTCAGACACAAGTCTGAAACATTTGCAAAATTCAAAGAATTCAAGGCAGAAGCTGAAAAACAGAGTGGAAAATATATCAAAGCACTCAGGTTAGATGGAGGAGGAGAATACAACTCCAGAGAATTTGAAAATTTATGCAAATCACAAGGCATTATCATGCAAACAACAACCAGATATACTCCACAACAGAATGGAGTGGCTGAAAGTAAAAATAAGACAATAATGAATATGGAAAGAACACTTCTCAAAGAGAAAAGTCTGTCAAATACTTTTTGGGCTGAAGCAGTAGCATGCTTAGTTTATCTCCTGAATATATCACCGACCACAAGTCTAAAGATGAAAGTTCCCCAAGAAGCATGGAGTGGGACAAAGCTCAATGTAGCACATCTAAGGACATTTGGATGCATATCATATGCTCACATACCTTCCGAATTAAGGAAGAAACTTGATGACAGAAGTGAAAAATGTATTTTCACTGGCTATAGTGAAACATCCGAAGATTATAGGATTTACAATCCCATCACCAAGAAATTAATTCTCAGCAGAGATGTACAATTTCTGGAAAATCAATTCTGGAATGATTCAGAAAATCAGCAAGTGGATAGTCAAAATCCATTGCTGCCAAGTTCTGAAAAAACAGAAAATTCAGAACAACAAGTACCTCAAAATATTCTTCCAATATTGCAGGTACAAATACCACCTGAACATTCTCAGGATAACTCAACTTCCAACAGAGAATCATTCTCTGAACCACAAAATCAGAGAACTCGAAGTTTGAGAGAAATCCATCAGCAGTTGGATTACTTTGAGCAACACAATATTTTTTCTTTAATGTCATGTCAACCTACATCCTTTAAGGAAGCATCTAAGGAGCCACATTGGGTTCAAGCCATGAACCAAGAAATTGACTCCATTGAGAAGAACAAGACATGGGATCTTGTTGATTTGCCAAGACACAAGAAGAGTATTGGTGTCAAGTGGGTTTACAAAACTAAACTCAATGAAAAAGGGCAGATTGAAAAGCACAAGGAAAGACTTGTTGCCAAAGGATTCTCACAACAACCAGGTACTGATTATGGTGAAAATTTTGCTCCAGTAGCAAGATTAGACACTGTAAGGACTCTATTGGCCACAACAGCACAACACAAATGGCAAGTATACCAGATGGATGCCAAGTCATCATTCTTGAATGGTTTCTTAGAAGAAGAAGTTTATGTCAATCAACCACCTGGATTTGAAGTCCAAGAGCACCCAGCCAAAGTGTATCGGTTGAAGAAATCCTTGTATGGCTTAAAACAATATCCAAGAGCTTGGTACAACAGAATTGACACTTATCTGATAAAAAGTGGTTTCAGCAGAAGCCAAAATGAGCCAACTCTTTACACCAAAACAGATCAGCACGGTAAAATTCTAATTGTATGTTTATATGTTGATGACATGATCTACACATTAAATCTTGAGTTAACAGATTTCAAACATGCCATGCAATCTGAGTTTGAGATGACAGATCTTGGAATAATGAAATATTTTTTAGGGATTGAGGTTCATCAATCAGCCAAAGGCATTTTTGTCTGTCAGCAAAAGTATGCAGTAGACATCATCAAAATATTTCGCATGGAAGGATGCAATCCAGCAGAAACCCCCATACCATTAGGCACAAAGTTGAGCAAGAATGATGAAGGTCCTATAGTGGACTCTACTTTATACAAAAGTTTAGTAGGCAGTTTGTTGTATCATACATCAACTAGGTCTGGCATTATGTATGCAGCCAGCCTTGTTTCCAGATTCATGGAATCACCCAAAGATTCGCATTGGAAAATGGCAAAACGAATTTTGAGATATGTTGCAGGAACTCTCAATTTTGGTTTATGGTACACTAAATCTGATAGTAATCAACTTTCTAGTTACACAGAAAGTGACTTTGCAGGCAGCCTAGATGACAGGAAAAGCACATCAGGATATGTTTTTCAACTGGGCACGAACCTGATTTCATGGGCATCAAAGAAGCAACCAATTGTATCCATATCTTCTGCAGAGGCAGAGTATGTCGCTGCTACCTCAGCTTCATGTCAAGCTATATGGCTGAGAATAATATTGAAGGATATGTCACATACAGAAAAGGATCAACTCCTATTTTCTGTGATAATACTTTAGCAATTGCTTTATCCAAAAATCATGTGTTTCACAAGAAAAGAAAACACATTGACACTCGTTTTCATTTCATACGCGAGCTAGTCAATAATGGGGATATTGCACTACAATTTTGTGGTTCTCGAGATCAGCTTGCTGATATATTTACAAAGCCACTAGGAAAGTCAGTTTTTTATTTTCAGAGACAACACGTATGCATAGTCAGTGCTGATGATTGTAACTGTTGAGTTTAAGAGGGAGTGTTAAACATAATGTAACCTCAACAGTCTGACTGTACACTGCCAGTTGTACCTTCTATTTTTGTCTTGCTTGAGCATATTTAGCTCAGCCATCTCCCATTGCATTGTAAAATCTTCTAACAATCTCTTCTTCATACATTCCAATATACTGGTCTATTCTTTCTCTCTGCATTTCTCTTTACTTCACAATTTATCACGACTGGCATGTTCACATAATAATTTATATGGTCGAATACAAGGGATGGAGGCTGGAATGGAAATACCATCCCTCTCATGGAAGCCATATCATTGTCTGTAATGTTAGCATCCATTCGTTCAGAGTTCCCACTTGAGGAGATAATGGATTGCACCACTACCAAGTTGATGACTTCAATCGAGGCCTTGAGATGAGGAAAATCCTGGAGTTTTGATTTTCCTTTTCTCCTGTGCGATTAACTTGTTTTTCTTCAAGAACCTTCTCAGAAATAATATCCACAGGTTCTCCAAGTGGGTTTAGATACTTTAGAGCCAACATTAATAGAATGTTGAAAAGCACTAAAAAAACAACCAGAGCTCCAATATTGATCCAGTACCAATACCCACAGGTGAACATGCCTTTTTTTATCAAAATTGTTGTCCCAATGGTTGGTTCATTATTGTTGGGCATGATCCAATGCTTGTCTAGATGTATAAAAATCATAAGATGCTATAAAAACCATTATCTTTCTCACCAGACCCACTTTTATCGTTATTCTCATTATCAATGTCTTCCTTATAACCCAACAAATAGAGATCAATAGCATGAAATGAATGCCCAATAGGTTCCAAAATACTCGCCTTCACTAGAAGACAATTTGATGAGACATAAAGAGGTTCCACATATTCAATATTCACAGAATAAGTAATCAAAGGCTAATTGTTCACATAAACTGGAAAAGAATTCAACAACCTTGTTTGCACCCAATTCGTCACTAGGTGAGCAAATTAAGAGTGCTTACATGCCCAGTTGGGCTCTGCTAGGCATGACAGCTGTAAGGTAAAAGGTTAGAAAGAAAAACAACAAAGCTATTAACAAGAATTAAACTAAAACTAA
>ML827131.1:0-15745 GCA_009831015.1 Picea engelmannii | reverse complement strand
GACTAAAGAAAAGATGTATCGTGAACCCGTGACAAACGTGAAAATTTTCTAAGTATGAAAAAATAATATACATGAGAGAGTTTACAAAAGACTTAACACATTTGAGGATCAAAATTTCTACACACTTAGTATACCCCCATATTTACACATTTACTTAGTAGTGAATGTGGAAACTTCCATGTTGGATCAAGAAACCAAGGATTGGGTCCAACTTACCATAGAGCAATTAGTACCAAAATTTCAACAAGAGTTGGAAAAATATATATTTTTGTAAAAGAAGTCTAGAACTACCAAATAGGAGAAACATGAACTATGGAAGATAGGGTTCAAAGGGAAACTTATAGGAAAGGCCAAATGGTAATCTAGGGAGAAGGTAGAGGAAAATTTTCCTTACTCATTTAGTAGAATAATTTGGGGACCAAAATCATCCCTGGATGCGAAGGTATGATTTGAAATGTATCATTATATAATTTTTCATCTATCTTGGTACCTTCTAGGAGAAAAAATTGGAAGAATTGGTTGTCAGGGCCCATTTTAGGGGAAAGTCCTAGTTTGGTGATTAGGGGTCTAGAAACTTCCATAACATGTTTAAGGCATCAAATGACACTTTTTGACATCATAAATTTGAAATCTAATATCACCCTCCTAATATTTTTCTAAACACTGTAAGATTTCCAATGGAGTAAAAATCACCTCAGTTGGAGTTTGTATGTGAAATTTATGTAATACACAAGTTGGCATATCCTATTAACCACCATGGTACTAAGTGGATTCCCCATAATCCCCAATTACTCACATGAGTGGGGATAGTCACATGTGGACGTTAAAGAAGATTCTAGAGGTTCCAAAACCCTAAAACTAATAGAGGGTTGATGCATGCAAAAAACCTAACCCTAATCATAGATGGTGATGAGGCTATGTTAAATATTGGGCCACTGGGAACAAAAGGGGTTCCATTCTTTTGGTATTGTTATTTTTCCATAGTTGAGAAGAGAATATAGGAGTGGATATTTAAGAATAATAGAGGAGGCAAGAGATTGTGTAGGAGCAGTTTAGGCCATAATGTCCATGGTAACTCCATAGTGAGTGCCCCTTTCTTTGTATTTACACTTTATAATATAAAAAAGAGAGAAAAGCATAGGCCTCACGTTCTATCTTGGTTTTCTCCAATATCAGGTTTCATAGGTCACATCTTGTGTTCATTTATGCAGATGGTATTCATTTTCTTGTTCTTTCATTTCGATTTTAGTTATTTCCATAAATTTGAGCATTAAGCTAGTGATGATAAATATGAGATATAAGGTAATAAACCACATAATAAAAAAATATAAAGTTGTAAGCTATATTGCGATGAATTATTCCAATGGAATATCCACAATAGTTTATAGATAAATTAGGAGGAAAATGGTGCACACATAGTTAGTTGCCTTGAAATTTATTTTGTGAAAGAAAAGTGCATTCCTCTTTCTCTTTGGTTAAGATCTTGATCATGATGAAAGGTACTTATATATTAGCCTTATTTATTTTGATTTCATTCCATGAAAATTATTTATATGTTAGTAAGTAAATGGTTTTTGTTATAATTAATTAAATAGTAAAATTTGTATGATAGTTCATAGATAAATGTCATGGATGCAAAATGTTCATAGAATTGCATTATGCATACAAGTCTAAAACCTAGTTTAGTATTTTTAGTGAAATGGTGTCATATGAAGTCTAATGAAGACAAAATTTCGAATGGAGTTAGCTGAAACATATCCCCATGTGTCCACTAAATATTGGCCTCTAATTTTCCTTATAACCCTTTAAAATGCAAAGCATATGTAGAGGAAATGTTGCTAAAACTCGGCCATTTAGCATTTGTTAGCACTGTTACCACACAATGTTGCAAAGCCTTCGCAAGACACTAAGACTAGTGGAAAATGGAATATGTCACCACTATCACCTAGGTAATAACGTCCCTCTCTCTAGGGAAGGAATAGTATCCAACACAAGGGAGGCTTCCCTAGTAGCCTCCAAGAATAGCTAGGAAAGAAACAATCAAATTTAGGGGCCCTGGGGTAACTACTCACACTACCACAAATATAAGCATAGGCAAAGTAATAGAGAGGTGGTGGAATAAGACAATTTCTAGATTTAAATTATTAAGGATTCAAGCCCAATAATGAGGCTCTCTAAGTCGATTATAAGTTAAATAGGGTCCCCAAACACTAGAAATAAAGAAAAAGTCTAAGGTTAAAGTGAAACCCACAATAAATATATGTAATTATAAAAGTAAGTAAATAATTACATAAGTGAAATAAATGATTCCTAATATTATATAAAATATCTCAACTATGAAATATGTGATTTTTAGCAGTAGTAAAGTTATTACAGCGGTAAGATAGTTAATTTTCGTCAGTAAAATGAAATATTCTAATAGTAAATAAACAATTATAACAGTATAAATAATAGCCCCTCTACTCATAAAATGATCCAGTAAATAAGAGGGCTAATACTAGGTTAAATTAGGGTTTTAATTTCCAAAAAAATCATAAAATTAAACAATAGAAATCATCCCTAAAACCCTAGATATTTTTCCTTAGATGACTATGATAACACTTAAAAAACTTAAATTAGGGTTTTAGCAATGTATTTTAGGTCAATAGTATGCATAAACACCCTATATGTCTTGGTATTTATGGATAAAAATAAAAATTTGCAGTGAATAAAATAAACCCTAAACCTAACCTTAAAATAGTAAAATTCAGTAGTATTGATTGACTATTATGGAGAAAAAAACTAGTGCGTACTATTTTGGGCATATGGGGTCAAATAGAGATTCTTATATGGGCGAAATTAAGTATATTATTTTAGGGTGAGGCTTAGAGGTTGTCTGCAACCAACCCTAGGAAATCCTCCTAAAACATTAAGGGATGAATTAAGGAAAATGTTCTCCACTGAAACACCTTCCAAGAATTTTGACAAGAAGGGTTTGTTCAAGAATGATCCAAGAGGATGAAGAACCACCACCAAAGAAACAACACCAATATAAAAATGAATTCATAAACATAACATGAAAATATAACACTTACTTAAAACATATTTCATCCATCAAAACCCTAATTTCCAAGTCATCTAAGTAGTAGTAGAAGATCCACAAACATATCTCCCCAAAAAATGTCTCCCTAGTTAACCATCCATAGCATTCTTCACAAGAGAGAACAAGTAGAAGTAGACAAGAATGATAAATATCCACATGTATCGATGATTTGAAAGTGAGAAGTGATTCTCTTATTTATATGAGAGATATAACACCCTTCTCACACAATAAAATCCCTAAAAACATAAAATAATCCATTTATATCTCATAAACCCTAGAGATAAAGAAACAATACATAAATAATCCATGATACATGAGTGTATAGTTCTCTAAGACCCCCAACCATGCCTCCAAGATGAAGTAAACTAACTCAACAACCAAATATTCCCATTCATAAGTGCTTAAAAACTCACACGTGTGGCCTCAATGAGGGTACGACTCACTCAAAAGTGGGAGAAATGTGCTCAAAAGTGAAACATTTCCATGAAAGGGTGCAAAGTTTCACCTCTAAGAGGTGCCTCATGATCCAAGAGGTTATAAATATAATCCAAAAGTGCCATGCCATCATTAATAAGCCCCAAATGTCACATTAAGATGCTCCATCTCCAAAAGGTGCAATGTCCCATCATCATAGTGAAATGTCCCATCATGAAAGGGTTCCATAATCCATGGAATGGTGCCACATCATCTCTCCAAGTGAAACATCATCAATAAATGGTCCAATGTCCTCCCTAGAAGGTGAAACATCCCATCAAACCATCATCCACATGCATGGAATGTCACATCATCAATGAGATGAAGGCCATGCCCATGTTTGCTAGGGAGTCTTGTGAATGGAGCCATGTGATCAAAACCCCCAATGTCCTCCTAGGAGTTCCAAATTACCTCTCTAAGGTGGTGGGTATGGTCTCCATACAAATGTGGTAGTATCCCCTTAACATCCTCCAAAGGATCCAAGTGTCAAAAAATCGTGTGCAATCATCATCCAAAGATGGGGCTAATGTGGTCTGAGATGCATCATGAAGACCGAAGGCAAGGTGCACAATCCAAACACAACATATAAAATGAGTCATGTTAATACAAAATACATTAGATATATCTCACAAATATCCTCTTCAAACTTCACACTAGCTTACAAAATTATACAATTTTCCAAGTCTAGGTATGGAAGGGTCATTAATATTACCTCCTATTAGGTGTGCTAGTAACCATCCCAAGAGGTATGTCCCAAGGAACCCATCAAGGAGTATGTGCAATGGTAGTGGTATGGATTTGTTTTTACTCCATGGGGTGGATGTCATTGATATGAAAGACCATGTATAATATTCATCCTTATGAGTACCTATGTAGAGGGAGTGCTTAGGAAATGAGGTACCCTTTACTCGATACTGTGTCTTTCGAAACCCTTATTTTCCTTTTTCTTTATAGATTTAAACTTTTTATTTCTTTTGACATTTGATTTTATAATTCTTTTTGTAAGATATCCATTCATTGCATAGAACTTGGGGTGATTTCCTCTTAGTGAGGGGTTAGAGCTCATGCTTCCTTATTTTCTTTGTTTTCAATACTTTTTTTTCCTTGTCTGTTTCTTTGCCCCGCATTTGAATTATGGATTTTTATATTTCTATATATATATATATATATATATATATATACGTTTTGGGATACGTGTAAAAAAAAACCCAAAAGGAGGGGAAAGAAATAGGAGATATATGGGATGTTCTATTCATGGTAAGGGATATGGACACATTACCCCCATTAAGGCCTACCAATAGTGCAACTTTTACTAAGAGTGAAAACACTTGACTATAAAATGATAATGACCACCAAAGTGATACATTGAAAAAGGCATAACTCCAAATCATCATGATTCATGATCCAAATCAACCTGTGATCAACATTTTCATGCCTCGAGTATTAACATTATCACTCGATATGAAATGTCAGAATGGTGTACTTGAATATGTAAATGCATCATGTCATATGAGTGAGATGAGTTGAGAATGTAATGGAATTCATCTGTGGGAAATTGTTTATGGAGATTCTAAAATGACATCATCGAATGTTCTATCTGGAATGTGGATCATGGAGAAAATTTCTCCTCTAGTTATCCCTATATGTGAGGGGGTAACACATGGATCCAACATGGGGACATGTTCTCACCATAGAGAGCATGAAAACCTCAACGGTATATGGAAATCCTACACCTGCACTATGCATCAAACTAAAAATTCCTAATACATTCTAACATAAAATCATCAGAAAAGACGAGTAGGGAGATACAACACCCCTGGTATATGGAAAGTAAGAAAATAAATACGGTAAAAACATGAAGTAATTTTTTCATATATATACATATATATATACACATACACACACACACACACAAAGAGAGAGAGAGAGAGAGAGAGAAATTTCAACTAATTATTAATGCATATGATCAATCAATTAATGAAATTAGGTAAATGGGACAACACAACCAAGATGAAATGAAACAAACAGCATGCCCTAAACCAAATTAATCTAAGCATAGGTTGAAAGAATCAAGTGTTAGTTGGAGAGTAAGGAGTAAGTAGTTACCCATCAATTTGTTTGAATAACTTCTCCCCATCAGGGTTAGTCAAGTAGAACGCATTCTTCTCATTATTTTGTTCAATTCTAAAAGGAGCAAGCCACAAACTACTAATATTCTAATGAATAGCTAACTTCTCTTTTCTCTTGTCCCATAAGAGCATAATACCTACTTCTTCATATTGTCCGATATTTTTTTTACAATCAAATAATCTTTCAATTTTATATTGATTTATCTTTGTTTGATCAGAAGAATTCTTTTTAGCCTCATGTATATTCATGTGTTGGTTAACCCCTTCTTCCAAATCCCTTTCTTGATAATTGACTGAATGATCAAAATCTCATACATCATGTATTATACTTGGGTTCCATTTATCATTGATAAAGGTTTGGGCTTTCCCTTTTGTCTTTATGTCATATTCTCAGCTCTCTGGTTGTGCCAAGTGTTATGATCCAATGCCTTAAAAATGATATAAAGTCAATGAATACAGTCCACTTCAAGGGGGAAACCTCATTTTACAATATATCCAATTTAGAAGAAAATATGAGATTTGATAAGATGATCCTAATACTATGTCTCCTAATTGGTGTGTGTGTGTATGTGATAAAGGGTACAATTATAATGAAAGGGTGCAATGAAGGGTTTTAACCAACATACAAATATAACACTAGAAATGTAATGATTCACTATCTAGGGCTTGATAAGGGGTTGTATACATAACATGGGGCTTTGTCTAGGTATTAACATGCCCCCTCCCCTTCAAACAACTATTTTCCTCGGCGCTTGACTAACCACGTGTGTTTCTGCATGAAGAGCTAATCTTCCCATGTTGCCTCTTCTATTGATAGGTTCTTCCATTTCATGAGGTACTCTATAATTTATCGATTTCTTAGCTTCTTAATCCTTGTTTCAAGAATTGTTTCTGGTTCTAGTATTATTTTCCCTTATTCATTAATATATTGTAAAATAGTTTTGATTGGGATCTTGTTGTCGATTACAATCTTTAAGAAAGAAACATGGAGTACTATATGTACACATGAAGATGGAGGCAACTCCAATTTGTAAGCCACACTTCCAATCTTTTGTAAGACCTTATAAGGGCCATAATATTTGGGTGCTAATTTATTTTCCTTATTTTATTTCTTAAGGGACATCTATTTATATGGTTTTAGCCTTAGAAATACACAATCCCCCAATTCAAATTCCCTTTCACTGCGATGTTGATTTGCTTGTTGTTTCATCCTATTTTGTGCCATAACCAAGTTTTACTTCAATAGTTTGAGAACCTCTTTCCGTTGCCCTATGTGGTCCTCCATTGCTTGAACCTTTGCAGTCCCTTTAAAGGGTGATGTGATGGATGGAGGATGTTATCCATAAAGTTCTAAAAATGGGGACATTTTTTATGTAGTATGGTGTTGGTTTGCTAAATTGACATATTTTACACCATCAATTGGTCTCGTTTTACCTTATTCCTAACATATATGATACCTTATATGTTATATCCATAAAATTCCCTCCCCCTTAAAAATAGTCATGTCCTCAAGGCTTGAGATGATAAAATTGTTGTAGAATGGTAGTCATCTCCCAAGTGGCATATTATGGTTGTGTTTCATTCCACTTAACTAAAACTTCATTCATGGTGTGCTGGTAGAGACAATGCTCACGTTGGTCCAAGATTTATCGTGGTTGCAACCAAATGGAACCTTCTTCATCCAACTTAGGTAGACTGGTCTGAGTTTTTCACCTAGTGTCGAGCACCTTCTTTAAGTAGGAAACATGAAAAATAGGATGGAGCTTAGAGTGACTTGGCAACTCTAACTAGTAGGCCATTGTCCCCACTCTCTTGAGAATATGATAAGGACCATAAAATTTGGGGGTGAGTTTCTTACAATTCTAAGCTTTGATTGAAGTCTCCTTATAAGGTTGTAGATGAAGAAACACTTGGTCCCTTTCAGCAAATTCACGTTCAGAATGACCTCGATCTGCTTGTTGTTTCATGCGATTATGAACCATGACCAAATTTTATTTTAGAGTATGGAGAATGGCCATGCGGATTGTAATAGTTTGATCCACCTGTTGAACCTTGGATACACCTGGAATGTTTGATATAACTGAGGGTGTATTTTTCCCATATACTACTTCTAAGGGAGTCATGTGAGTGGTGGTATGGTAAGAGGTTTTATACCACCATTCAGGGAGGGGTAACCATTGTACCTCACTAAGTTTTTCTATTGGATGTAAAACACCTCAAATAGGTTTCCAAACACTTGTTGACCGCTTCAATTTTTCCATCAATTTGACGATGATATGTTGTGGTGAGATGCAATTGGGATCCCTGGAGTTTGAACAATTTTTTCCAGAAAGTGTTGGTAAAATTTAGATCACGGTCATAAACAATAGAATGAGGCATGCCATAGAGTTTGAATATATTATTCATAAACAATTGGACCACGGTGGATGTTGTGAACACATGTGGAAGAGAAAATAAATGAGCATATTTGGAAAGACAATCCACTACTACCATGATGAATGACTTATTTCTTGATTTAGGTAATCCAACAATGAAATCTAGAGAGATATTTGTCCAAATAGTAGGTGGAATCGGAAGTCACTGGAGTGTTCCTAGATATTTTACTGTCTTTCCCTTATTGCATTGCATGTATCACATTCAACCGCAAAGATGCATATGTCATGTTTCATACTGTCCTAGAAAAAAAATGTTTAACCCATTCATAGGTTTTGGTAAAACCAGAATTCATAGTTGTAGGTGAAGTATGAAACTCATAGATCATGGTGGATTTAAGGTTCAATTGTTTTCTTAAATAAAGGAAACCTTTATAACGAATCTCATCATGGTGCCATGAGTACCCTAGAGAATATTGAGGATCTTGTTGCAGTGTTCGAATCAGTCTGGAATTTTTGGGGTCTCGCAACCATTCCTGGTGAATGTCCTTAATCCAATCTATGACAATGAATGAGAGGGGAAAAATGGGCCCATCTTCTTCATATTTATTTGAAAGGGAATCAACCACCACATTGTTTTTCCATTTTTTCTATAGGATCTCATAATTATATCCAAATAGATTGGTCTCCCATTTTGGTTTATCTGGGGAAGAAATTCATTTTTCTAGAAAATACTTGAGGCTTTGATGATCATTTTTAATTTGGAAGAATTTCCCCAAAAGATAAGGATGCCAGAGATCCACAACATGCAAAATAGCCAACATTTACCTTTTATAGGTGGATTGGCCCAAATGGGACTCTGACAATTGTTTGTTAGATTTCTTGTTTGTTGGTGAAAGCCAAAGGCTGACCATCTTACATGAGGACTTCCCCAATTCCTTTCCATGAGGAATAACATTCAAATACAAAGGTCTTATTGAAGTTAGTTAGAGCCAGAACAAGAGTAGTGCACATACCCACTTTCAAATCTTGGAAGGAATGATCAGTTGCTAGAGTCCAATTGAAAGCATCATTTTTAAGGAGCGTTGTGAGGGGGGCTACAATTTTTCCATAATTCTAAACAAACTTGTGATAATATCCCATCAAACCCAGGAAGCCATGCAAAATTTTAAGAGTTTGCGGGCAAGTCCAATCTCGCATAGCTTCAATTTTCTTCGGATCCACCCTAACACCATCGTTGTCGACAATATATCCTTGGTACTCAACTTCAGAGGCTCCAAAATCACATTTAGACTTCTTAAGAAAAGTTTTGTGCTGAGACAGTAGTTGTAGAACTTGATCCACATGGGTAATATGGGCTTTCCAAGTTTTTCTATAGATGAGAATATCATCAAAGAAAACTAAGACAAAATGACAGAGAAAAGGATGGAATACATGATTCATGAGACTCTGAAAAGTGGAGGGAGAATTACAGAGGCTGAATGGCATAACCAAGAACTCATAGTGACCCTCATGATTTATGAATGAAGTCTTGGGAATGTCTTCTTCTTTCATATGAATCCGGTGGTAGCCAGAATGGAGATCAAGTTTGGTAAAATACTGAGCACCACTTAATTCCTCCAAAATGTCATCAATGACATGAATGGGAGGATTTTCTTTGATGGTGATTTTGTTGAGGGAGAAAAAATCAAGACACATATGCCAAGCACCTTCTTTCTTGAGTACCATGACTTCTTGAGAAGAATAGAGGTTGGTACCGAGGAGTATGACCTCATCTTATTGCAATTATTAAACAAGGTTCTCAATTTCATTCTTTTGGGAGAAGGGATGATGATAAAGGAGAACTTTTGGGGGAATATTACTCGGAACTAGAGGAATGGAATGATCATGGACACCACAAGAAGGGGGGAGTCCTTGGGGGGTTGAAACACAACTTGGTGTTGGGAGAGGATAGATTGGAGGTTGGGATGGACAAAGGGTGTCTCAACCACGTTCATGGAATGAAGTTGGGCAATAATGCCAAAATGACCTTTTATGAGGATCTTTTCCATTTGGTGGGAACTGATGATCTCTGATGAACCTGTTCGGATGCCTTGGAACTATTGATGTTGGCCCTCCTGCTGGAATTGCATGGTTAATTTCTGGAAATCCATGGTGATAGAGCTAAGAGTGAGTAACCATTCAACACCATGTACAATGTCACAACCACCCATGTTAATAGAAAAAATATGACATTTCAGGTGGTACTGACCAATTTGTAGGCTCACAATATCCTCCACATTTCATGGAACCCCCATTAGCAAGCATGATTTGGAAATTATTAACTAGACGAACATAGCAATTGACTTCTTGGGAAATGTGGTGATGAATAAAATTGTGGGTGTTGACATTGTCAATAAGAATGATGACTTTTTGGTGCTTAATGTATCCAACTAACTCGAGGGTTTGGAGAGCAGAGAAACTAGTGAGTGCATTCAAGGAAATAAATGGGTTCAACTTCCTATGGATCGGAGGGAGGATTAAGATCAGCTAGTGGGGGTATCTCAGGTATAGGGGAAGAATTTGCCTCTTCTTCAAAAATATCCTCTAACATAGCCATAAAAATCTTATGTTCCTTACACTTGTGTCCCAGAAAATACTTGTCATCACAATTATAACAAAGACCCTTAAGTTAGTTTTCAACCATTTTGGCTCGAGTCAATTTATGGATCTTGAGGGGATTGGAAGGAGGAGCAGGAATGATGGGTTTAGGGTGAGGAATAAAGGGTGTTTTATGGTTTGGGATGAGACTAATTGTTGTGCTTCCTTGGCCCATTTAGTAGCTTCCAACTAAGTCTGGTGGAAATCCATGAGGACATGGGCACATATTTCATCCTTGAGGCCACTAATAAAGAATTCACTAAAAACATCATCTGTCATGCCCTCCATTTTGAAAGTAAATTGCTCAAAGACAGTTATAAAATCTTCCACTGGGCTAGTTTGTTTCAACTTGGTCAAACGACCTAAATGATGGGTGTCGATGTCAAAGTGGTCATAAATATCTACAAGAAACTATGTCCAAGCCACATACCCTTGGTGTGACTTTTTACGTAGTTTCCACCATTTCCAGCGTTCATGATCCAAATGGAGAAAACCATAACAAAGTTTTCCCAACTCATCCGTATTGCCATGCAAAGAGAAGTAGTGTTCCATTTGGGTGACCCAGCCCATGGGATTTGAGCCATCAAATTTATTCACATCCACTCTAGAAAGATGTAGGTCACGTTGAAATTGATTGGACTGAAAAGTATAGGAATTGGAGGAAGTATCACCTTTTGGGTGCAAAGTTTGGTCAAATGACGGAAGGCCTCCAAGAATATTCAATTTCGTGAAGAGTTTAACAACAAACGATTCAAGTCGGATTTCAAACTAGCGTTCCATGTGGGTAAAGAGGTCCTTTGTCATGTCTTCTTTCAGGTCTTCCATTTTTGCGTCTATGGTGGAATGTATGGAGGAATTGATGGTGGAAATTTTGGCACTGATTTGCCATAATTCTTTCTTGGTCATGGAGAGATCAGATGACAACGCATTGAAGTGTGATTCAAGGCCTTGGTTGTGGGTGTGGACCATGGTGAAAGGGGGACATGGGAAGGTAGGTGGGTCCAAATAGAAAAGGGGTTACAATTGAAGGGTATCACGACGATCGGGGTGAAAAGGGGAATCCAATGGGATAGGTCCCAAATAAGGGTGTCAGGAGGGGGGCTTGGGACCACATGGAAAAAAAGGTTAAAAATGATAGATATCGCAACGATTAGGATGAAAAGAGGAATCCAATGGGATATGTATCAAACAAATTTGTTCCTTTTCTATTATGTTTCCATCCCAAGTGTTAGGGTTTTGCGGGTTCCTACAGACAAGGGTTTTTCATGTGTTATATCTCTCTGATATACGTGCAAGGTAGAACAATAGTACTCAACCCAATATCTCAAGGAACCAACTAAGGAGGATACACCGTACCCTTAGACTTACTACCCAATTACCTAGGTAATATAGAGTATCTTAACAAGTGTTATTCTTAGTGGCACTATAGTAGTTAGGTGGTCGATCAGTTGATTTATGGTTAGTTTCAGGATACCTAGGGGGGATCCCGATATACCAAAGGTACTTGGAAGAGAAAGTTCGTATAAAGGTGTTGTCTAATGTTCTACCACTTCAAGGGGTACCAATAGGGGTTACAAGAGTTTCCAACAATGTGAGCTTAAAAACCTCTTGTATTTACCATGTGTATGCTTCCCCAACCTCTGATTTATGCACTTAATAACATATCACTATAGTTTAAAGGTGTCAGAACACATCACTACCCTAAAAAAATTAACCCACAATTCATGCCAAGGAAAGTGATCTAATACCACTTGCTATGCACTTGGCAATGTTATATTGAGCAAAAATAGGAATATCACAAAAATTACCAATGAAGAAAAAAATATTGAGAATAGCACACCAAAATGATACCTTTATTGAAATGGGAGCAATGTTTACTTTCCTCTTTGAGGGAGAAAAATCCAGCAGAATAGCACTTTATTAAAATGATTCTAAAGAAAAATATTTATCATGCCCTCGACTCCTATTTATACTAAATCTATCTACCAAAAGAACAATCTAGAGGAAGATATTTCTAGAAGGGGAAGCTTCTATTAGGTCTTCTTACATTTGACTTGTTCACCTTATTAAGTAGGCCTTATTTATTAATATCATCTTTTATTACATGTAAAATGTATTATTCTACCTATGTGAGGCATTGGGGAGGTTAGGTCCCGAACAAGATCAATTTTTCTTCCCATTTAACATTTCAATAATTGGTTATGTTTTGCATTTGAAGTTTGTTATAGAAATTGATTATTTGTTGAGTATTGAATGACTGATCTGCTTGATAAGTGATCATGAGAACCTTTGGGAAAGACTGTGGTTTGTGCTAAGGAAAAATCTGAGTAACCCTTGTCCAGTAATACAGTTATGTGGTGTAGTTTGAATTCGTAAATTAGCTTGTTTATCATTGTGTGCTTATTTCAAATATTTAAGGAACTTTCTGAGTAGATCACTAATGTACCACCACTGAAGACTCGGGAATTAGTTTGTTGCACACGTAAAATCACATGAACATTCAAAATAATGAAATATTATGGTTATGATCCCAACAACATCTAACTGATCTTGCAGTCCAGTGACAAGTTGTACTCCTATGGTGGCAGTTACTTGATTTCATTTGGTTTGAACTTCCTAGTAATTTTCGGCATCAGTTTAGAATAGGCTCTGATTCTACATTTCTTATGCTTGCACCTCAAAGCTTACGCGCCCACGGGTTGATGATTTAATTTCTAGATTTTATGTGTATAAATATCCCCACATTTTTTGGCATCATTATCGGGGAGGTGTTGAAGGGATTGGAGCACTTTCAGTTTTTTTGTTCCAGTGCACCAACAATTAAGCCTTGGGGGAGGAGAAATGGTAAGACCCAAAGGCACCCTCATTTCTAAAAGGGTTCTATCCTTCCACATTCAATTTAGTGAGTTTCTCGGATCCCTTGTTGTGTTGGTTCAGTGTGTCTTCTTTTGGATTGATGCATGGAAATGGAAATCTCCTCATGTCAATAGACAACTTGGTGGCATTAGGGTCTCAGTAGCGTGAGTGGTACAGATACATGCTCTGCTTTGGAATTTGTCTTTTGTGGTGTCAAATAATTCGTTTATTTTCTTAAAGTTATTTTTGTTTTGTTTATAAGAACTCCATACACTAATCCATGTGCGAGACAAGGATTAGAAGACCGGATAGATAATGTAAATATGTTGAAGCATTTGTTGAGAAAAGGAGGACATACCTCTGCAAGGATATTCTCAAATCATTTCCCACACTCCAGATTTATTACCAGAGATGAATCTTCAATTCAAGAAGCATAGGAGGAATCAAAGATCCATGAACATATTCCAGGAGAGGAGGATCTACAAATTTATTCTAGTATTCCTTGTGAGAAGATAGAAGAGTAAGGGACCGAATTAGATGGAAGGAATATATTAGAGCCATGGATTGAAGAATTTTTGGCATGTTTGTCACCGGATCCTTTGTGCATTATGGAGTCTGAATACCATTTGTTTAGAGAACTTCATGGCATGAAAATCATAGAGAGCCAATGAAAAAAAGATTACATTGAATCTTGGTTCCAAATCGTCATCAGGCCACAATACCCCTCCATCCTTCAACACTTCTTGGAATCATCTCCACAAGAGAAGTTGACATCTCATGTTCGAGCAACCATTGAGGTATATTTTTCATACTTGGATATGAGTCTTCTTGTGAATCTTCAATGCACATGTCTTCACTAGAAATACTCCTACACTTGAGAAAAGGCTTCCTTTTTCAAGTCAGGTAGGATAGTAGATCAATAAATTTCAATAAATGATGCATATAGTTAGTTATCTAGTTTAAAGTACAATGCAACAACTTTTTCATGTTTTTCTGAATAAGTAGGAAATGTCAACAGTTGACAAAGTAGCCTGTTGAAAATAAGAATATCATTTCTCCCATTCCCAATATCTGAACTTATGTAAGATTTGATTTCAAGGTGCATAATGGAAAGTTAAAATCTTCACAAAATGTATAGCTGAAAAACATCTCAAGGAAGCAACAAACTTGGCCAACAACAACATTCGTATCCTCTAGTACCGGAACTGCACAGTGGATGCCATAAATCTGTAGATATGTTTTGTTTCTTTCATCAATTGGACATGCATGTAGCATCTAAGATGCCTTCTTCAATTCCAGTATATAAGTATCATCCCTAGAGAACTGCAGTAACTTGAGGTAATGAGTTTCTAATCCTTCTAATTCATTGGAAATAAAGGGAATTTATCATAAAGACAACATTCTAAGCTTGTTACTCTATATTATCTACCACTTATCCTTGTAATTTTAACGCATCCCACCAATAACCATTATTACCCCTTTATATCCCCACATTTGTCCCTTTTGTTTTCTTCCAAAACCCCTCACTATCCTATCTTTTGCATTTTCTCAACTAATGGTTGTGAAGTGTTGAAATAGTACATCCTTCTCTCTAACTGTGCATACTTGTAGATTCTGTATGGAGGGGTCATAGTAGAAATTTTTCTAGACCAAAAAAAGGGAAGGAAGTTATAGATAGGAATATCTTGTACCTGCACATAGTCATGACAACAATCAAGTGGACTGCACAGTCCCTTGAAACATAATATGGTCCAGTAAAGTAATTCATCTTTGTCTAATATTAGCAGTGGGCAGTATGATTAGGAGTACATGGAATAAAGTAGATTATGCAGTATAGTCTCATGTTTATTCTTCCAAGTAACTTTGTAAGATGCTCTCCACCATTTGAAAATCCACTCATAGCAGCCAAGGAAGTCACCATACCCCCCTGTCATTTACAATTTATAATCAACAGGTATGAGGGTCGTATAGTTAGGCTTGCCTATCACTTAGGAACTTCAATTGAAAATCATGTCCCTGAAGTCATTTGGTGCATTGTATGGCTGCAATTTATTATAAATTTACTCAACATCCTTTGCCTCCTATGGATTTATCAAACTCTCCTATTGGAACCCTCTTGTGAAAAGGATTTGTAAAGCACCCTTTCCCTATGAGTTATTTTTTAAGTCATGGAGGCTTGGGCAGTGGTTCTT
>ML827130.1:99946-110211 GCA_009831015.1 Picea engelmannii | reverse complement strand
CATCTAGTAACTAGGGTCTACCCCCCTTGGCTTCCCTAGGAGTTAGCCTAGACGGAAGAGGTTCAAGTCAAAGCGACAGCGTGGACTTTGAACCTAGGCATTGTGCCTCCGAGGACACACTAAGTGAGCAGGACTTAGCTCACATCTGCAAGTGTGTATAAGGACGGCAATAGGGCCAAACCAATTTTATTCATAGGTTCATTCCTAACTATGTTGAGATCATGAAACCTATATATAAGTTGCTTAAGAAGGATGTCAAGTTTGAATGGAATGATGAAAGTAAGAGAGATTTTGAAAGTATAAAAACTGCCATATCTGAAGCTCCCGTCCTTATTAGCCTAGATTATACTAAGGACTTTCAGATTTTCTCTTTTGCTTCTAAAGATACTATTGTTGGTGTATTGCTTCAGAAAAATGATCAAGGCCATGATCAACCCATTGCATATATGAGTAGGGCCTTGCAAAATTCAGAATTAAAGTATCCCATGTTTGAGAAACAAGCATATCACTCAAACATTTTAGAGTCTTCATTGGACATTCCAAGGTGATTGGTTATGTTCCTAATTTTGCGGTTAAAGATGTGTTATCTCAAGTAGAAGGATTAGGCTCAAGGGGTAGATGGATTGCTAAGATCCAAGAGTATGATTTGGAAATCAAACCCACAAAACTGATTAAGGGTCAAGGTTTAACAAAAATGTTGACGGAAGGTAATGAGAAGGCCTTGGGTATGGTTTGCCAAATTGATAATGAAGAGTTCCCTCCTAATTTATTAAATCTTGAACAAGTAGAATGGGATGCAGATATTATCTTTTATCTTAAGAATCTAACTTGTCCAAGTCATCTAGTGGGTCACAAGAAAAGGGCTTTAAGGTTAAAATCTTCTAAGTATGTCCTTATTAGAGATGAATTAGGATGGAAGAATCCTAATGGAATTATCCCTAGATGTGTGGATGACGTTTAGTCAAAGAAACTAATGGATGAATTCCATGGGGGATTTTGTGGTGGACATTTGCTGCTAAAACTACTACACACAAAATCCTTAGAGCAGGATATTATTGGCCCACAATATTCTCTAATGTGCATCAATTTGTTAAAAAATGTGAGCCATGTCAGCTTTTCACAGGAAAGCAGAAGTTAGCAGCTCTCCCTTTGCAACCAGTTTTGGTCGAAGCACCTTTTCAGCAGTGGGGTTTGGACTTCATTGGGAAGTTTAATGATAATTCAAGTAATGGGTATTCATGGGTTATTACAGCTACAGATTACTTTACCAAATGGGTTGAAGCCATTCCCACCAAGTCGGCAACTGAAAAGATTGTTATAGATTTCCTTGAAGATAGGATTATTACTAGATTTGGGGTGCCTTCAAAAATAATGACAGATAATGCCAAGGTTTTTTGTTCAGTTGAGATGTCCTCATTTTGCTTTAAGTATGGTATTATCTTGTCGCATGCATCAGATTACTATCCCCAAGGAAATGGTCAAGCATAATCAAGTAATAAAAACTTAATGACCATAGTTAAAAAGATAGTTGGAGAAAACAAGAAATCTTGGGATAGTAAGATTAAGCATGCGTTATGGGCTGACAAAATTACTAAGAAAGCAACAACAGGAAAGAGTCATGTTGAGTTAGTGTATGGTTTGGAGGCTAGGTTGTCAGTGCACCTTAGACTTCCTACTTATGCGTCAGTTGAGGATCTTTCCACAGAACAGGATGCAGTTCAGAACAGGGTCAATCAGGTCATAGAGTTATATGAAATCAGAGTAAGGTAAAGAAATATTTCGACAAGTCAGCTAGGCAGAGGGCTTTCATCGTTGGGGATACAGTTTTGTTATGGGATAAAGGCAGAGAGAGGCCAGGAAAACATGGCAAATTTGACAGTTTCTGGTTGGGTCCATATGTGATCCGAGAAATAGCAAGGCCTAATTCTTTTCATCTCAGCCGTTTGGATGGTGAGCCTGTCAACATTTTGAGGAATGGGCAGCAACTCAAGCTTTTCTTCAGATGATGGGCAACTTGGTGTCCAAAAGGACACCTGTTGTAACGTATCTCTAACCCTTCTCCTTGTATTTCAATTTTGTATTATTTCATTCATTATGTGATTATGTACTTAGAATTATTTTTGTATCATAGTTTCATTTTGTAATTATAGATGTTGTACAATAGTTATTTCATTATGTAATTGTTGTTTATAGCATTTTATTTATTTGTATATATGTATATTTATGTTGGATAATGGTGAGCACTTTTTGTAGATGATGGATTCTCGTATGCTCTCCTTCTCAAGTGAGAAGATCAAACACACGTCCCCATGTGGAGCCAAATGTTGACCACCTATTCAACTAGGGGGTCAACTCCATGTACCATGAAGATATGCATTATCAGATGCAAACAAGTCAAAGACTATTTGGTTCTACAGGGAAATTTTTGCCTCCAACACACATTTTTGTAATCGGGATTTTCGCTGCCCTGCGTGGGATAATAATGTAATGGGTCTGCATGGATCATAGTTAGGTCAGTTACCTTAGGATTTCTTCATTAGGAGAGTTCCTTTCACTGAGTGTTTTTTATCCTCAGGTTCTTAATTTGGCCTAACCAACCTTATTAATTTCCCTTGAGTTTTTCACTCCCACTATTAATAAATCCTCCAAAGTGGTGAAAGGCGTCCTAATGGATTCATCATGTGGTGGCTAGTGCTTAGGAATGATATAAATGACCATGTAAGATAGCTCGAAAAGTTTCGTGAAATTCCGTCGAGTCTAGATAGGTTTTTTTTAATTAATTAAAATTTCCTAAGGCTGGAAATTTAATTAATTATTTTTTTAGAAAAATTGTAAAAACTAGGTCTTTGGGTTTTTAATAGGGGTATTTGTGCTCAAAAGAAATGGAATGACACCCCCTACACCCTTGGACCAAGTTTCAGCTCAGTCGGACAACTTTTGCAAGGTGTTTGCCCACATAGGAGTCTTAGTCAAATAAAAGCAGTTTTAATTGCTAACCCGTAACATGGGAAAAATGTCAATTTTGTAATAATTGAGTAAATGGAGTGAAGTAAAGGTGAATAATGATGAGAGAGACACATCCTAACCTACCCAACCCCTTTCCCAACCTTTAATTCACCCCCTAACCCACTTCTCACTTAGACCCTCACGCCCCACATGGGGAAATGCACCCCCCTTCCATGTGATAATTAATAACTTGATTTAAATCAAGTTGTGGGCCCCTCCCTCATGAGGTGTGCCCTTCCTAGACCTCCCACGTCATCATAGAGTGTGTCTCACACACTCAAACACACATCCACGAAGAAATCTCACGCCCTCCTTGGGATTTGCGCCCCTCTCTGGCAATAAAGTGGAAACATCTTAGAAAAAGGGGAAATTTTCTTTAAAGGCAAGTCGTGGGCCTTCCTCTTGGCCTATGCACCCCTCCTGTGCTTCCATGTCACCCTTGGAGTGTGTGCCACACACTCCCACTTTCTATTCTCTTCTAAACCTAAACGCCATGCGCCCTCCTTCACTTGGTCTCATCTATGGCTTGGGTTTTGACAAATGGCAAAGATCCAAGAGGGGTCTCTTTGCCTCTCAAGCTATAAATAAAGTCTCTCCCTCACTCATACCTCACCATTCTTCTGAGTATTGTTATGCTACCATTTTCTTACCATCTCTCTCTCTCTCATTGTTCATCTTGCTTCCATTTCACTTGTTCTTGAAGAGATTGGAGCAACTTTGTTGCTACAACCTCTTCCATTGATAACAAAGAAGAGATTTGGAGGAATCGTGGAGTACGAGACTTTGTCTGGATGTTTTATTTTATTGTGAGGTGATATTGTTCTGTTCTTTAAATATTATTGTGAAACATAGAGTAGTTTTGCTTGGGTAAATTTTGTTTACTTAGCTAGGCTTAGCAATAGTGTAGTTGCTGGCCTATATGCATTGTATTCGCTAATGAGACTAACTTTGTTGTGTTATTAGTGCATGCAGTCCATTATCTACTTTTGTCTCAAGTTTTATTTGAAGCTTGCAGGTCATCTCAAAGAGCGTTGTTGGGATAGATTCGAGCAAGGATCTACCCTCATCACTCATTAAAACTTCATAAGCTTTTACATTTATCTTTCTGTTCTTATCATATTCAGATTTTGGTTGCTAACTCTCTTAGATAGGTCATTTCAATACTTTATATTTCTGGTTTTATATGTGGAAAATTTATGTTGCAAAACAGAAATTTTTTTAACGTTTTGTGAGTGTGTTGCAGCATTTTCAGCAAGTAATAGCTTGTTGATTTTTGCAGGTTCTCACCAGGTCAAGGGTGCATGCTGTCTGTTTTTAGTCACAACACATTCCCAAAGGCCCCCCCTTCTAAAGTGATAACAAAATCATTTATTTCTCCTTCATTCTAAAGCATTGTAAGCAAGCCCAAAGGGAGTCCCCAAATGGCTTGTCTTCTTGTTTGATTTCAGTTTTTCATTTTCAGTTTTAGCTTAGTTCATTTTCTGTTTTTCCTTTTATAGTATAGCTAGCTTAGTTGTGGATGTCTGATATGCATGCTAATGGTTAAAATTATTTAGATCAGATCTCACACATAACTAAATCCTAGTTTAGGCCCGTTGAGGCATAAGATAAAATCTTTTTCTTTTCATTATTTCTTTGCATGCAAGCTATCATTCCTCAATCACTTATCTTTCAGTTTGCAGCGAACATGGGTATCTTAATGGTCTAAAATAATTCTTCATTTCCGCAAGTTATTTCAAGTTCTTTACGCTTTACATGCAGTATTTTTATGCTTTAAGTACTTAACTTTTCATTGCTTAAACAATTCGGTTTTGGGCCCATTTGGCACTTTTTGGGTAAGTATAACTCATTGTAATACAATCAAACACCTAAAACATTTAGTCCATAGGTTTAATAAACCAACTAGACTTAATAGGACACCTTTACCAACCATCTTTGCCATTTAAAATGAGGACTAGAGGAAGCAACGAAAAGGTGATAGGCCAGGGACAATCTCGTGGCGCGGAGTGTCCTTTTCCGGGAGTACTCTTTTTCTTGGGCTGACCTATGGAACTAGGGTAAGCCTCGTTGCCATACTTCTTGAGCACCCAGCAGTCACTTGGTAATAGGGGGAGGAAAGTATTGGGTTGACACTTAGCTAGGATTGAAGTCTCTTTCACTTAACAACTTTTTAATCAATCCTCAATCTACCACTTTGGGCAATCTACGTTTACACTTGCAAGCACATTTACTTCATATTCACTTTTCACATGCAAGTTATCTTTATAAGTTGTGGATATATTGTCTAAGTGGTTATATCTGTGTTTTGGAACACTTTCGTTTTCAAGCATCTTTTATTTATACTGTTGTTCCTATATTTGTGGTGTGATCCCTCAAGAAGTTGCGCATCCTCCTGGAGGCACTCTCTTGATTGGGTCTTGAGTGATTTTTTGTATGCCATTGAAAAGCAGTCCAATAGAGCAAGTGCATCCTATTGAGGAGACTCTCTGTTGTGAGCATGTTTGGCTTGTTGTGTTGATGGTTGTCTCATCTTGATTATATTTAATTCCTGCACATGCAAGCAACTTGTTAGTTAGCATTTGTATATCTTTTATCCATTGTATCTATCTTGGATATTCTTTATTGTAGCTTTGTATCTAGCTTGTATCTAGTCTTGTTGTAATATTTGTAATCTTTGTAAATCTCATGTAATTAATCTCCCTTTAATTTAGTTGACCCCTTGCCCAATTTTAGGCACTAATCTTAGTTGTCCTAGGAAAAGGTTTGACTGCTCATTCTAAGTGTTGCATCTTCCATTGTTGTTTTACATCATAGGCTATATTTCCCCCCAACCATTTAACTAATTGAAACCAACTCCTAGAACTTAAACTCTAAATCTCATCTAGAAACTAGGGTCTATCTCCCTTTGGCTTCCCTAGGAGTAAGCCTAGACGGAAGAGGTTCAAGTCAAAGTGACAGCATGGACTTTGAACCTAGGCATTGTGCCTCCAAGGACACACTAAGTGAGCAGGACTTAGCTCATGTTTGCAAGTGTGTATAAGGACGGCAACAGGAATGAAAATAGAAATCAAGCAAACATTCCCAAGGTAGCCCCAACCCCTCCTAAGTCAAATGTGCATGCTAACTCAGATTTAAATATTGACTTAGGAGGATGGCTAAGTAATGTAAAGATGTTGGTGTCTGTGTCATAAATAATGAAGATTCCTTCTCAGAGGGAGAAGCTACTCAGAGCCATAGAAAATCCTTCTCAGAATAATGTTGACATTCCACCAGCTATAGCTTATTAGGATGCACCTGTCATTTTGTAGAATATGGATAGGGGAAATGAAAAGAGTAGACCTTTTTACCTATCCTTGCTCATGGATGATTTTATTCTTCACAATTGTATGCTTGATTCAAGAGCTAGCTCAAATGTTATGACTAAGAAAGTAATGGAACAATTAAATTTAAGAATATCTAGACCTTATCATAACATTTGTGCTATGGATAACACGACAATTCAGGTGCATGGCTTGATTAAAGGATTACAAGTACACATGGCTACATTCCCGGACATTATGATAGAGATGGACATTGTTGTGATTGGTGTGCCTGATGCTTGGGGTATGTTGCTTTCTAGAAAGACCGCTGCAGATTTAGGTGGTAATTTGCAAATGGATTTAACTTATGCCACCATTCCAACTCCAAATGGTTCCATGTTTAGATTAAACAGGGAGTTGGAAAGGAACTACCATGTTGAGGATCCTAGGAATCCCAATAATGATATTGTATATCGGGAACTAGAAATGGGATGTTATGAGATAGAGTCTACTTCTCTAACATCTACCAAGATGGAACTTAATAGTGAACCCCCAAGCATTTGTAGTGTTCGGGACACCATGGATTCTTTTGATGGGCTTTTTCTTGAGGAAGATTTGGATAAAGTAGATAATGGCTCGACTCCTTCAGAATTAATGTCAGAGTTCAATTTTTCAGTTGAAAATGTGTTATCAACTCAACCTGCATCAAAGCAATCAATTAGATGTCAGAAGAGGTTAGATGGAATTCTTGGGCCACACCCTCCTTATTTTTCAAAAATTGAGAAAATAAAAAACAAAATGTGTGATGAAAATATGATGAAAAGTAGTAAGGATGATAAGGTTAATGTTGATAAAGTAAAGTATATCATCCCTATGAAGAGGTATGCCAAGCCTTTTAAGGAAAAACTTAGTGCAGAAACTTTTCACTTGGCACCTGTGGAAAGTCATCAAAATTTTTTTAAGGAGGATTGTCCCAAGTGGCCTAAGGTTAGAAACTGGGATTCACATGGAAAAATCAGAAGTCAGGATAAAGTGTATCAGTCTTCTAGCAACTCTTCTCAACCAGTGGGACGACATAAAGTCAAACATGCTAGTGAGAGGACCCCTCCTTGAACTGTTTCTTCATATGGCAACTTGGTGTCCAAAGGGACACCCTTTGTAACGTATCTCTAACCCTTCTCCTTGTATTTCAATTTTCTATTATTTCATTTCATTATGTTATTATGTACTTAGGTGTTGTATCATAGTTTCATTTTCTAAGTATAGATGTTGTACAATGGTTATTTCTTTATGTAATTGTTGTTTATAACATTTCATTTGTTATATATATGTATATTTATGTTGGGTATTGGTGAGCACTCTGTTTCGGAGATGTTGGATTCTCGTATGCTCTCCTTCCCAAAGTGAAGATCAAACACACGTCTCCATGTGGAGCCAAATGTTGACCACCTATTCAACTAGGAGGTCAACTCCATGTACCATGAATATATGCATCATCAGATGCTACCAAGTCAGAGACTTACTGGTTCTACAAGGCAGTTTTGGCCTTCAGCACATCTTTTTGTAATGGAATTTTCGCTCCCCTGCGTGGGATAATAATGTAATATGTCTACATGGATCATAGTTAGGTCAGTTACCTTAGGACTTCATCATTAGAGGAGTCTCTTTCACTAAGTGTTTTTTTTCCTCGGGTTATTAATTTGGCCTAACCAGCCTTATTAATTTCCCTTTAGTTTTTCACT
Organism: Picea engelmannii; assembly: GCA_009831015.1. Classification (NCBI taxonomy): domain Eukaryota; kingdom Viridiplantae; phylum Streptophyta; class Pinopsida; order Pinales; family Pinaceae; genus Picea; species Picea engelmannii. Next base: position 102,164 of record ML827130.1, on the reverse strand, counting down.
CCCACAAATAATTCCTCCAAAGTGGTGAAAGGCGTTCTAATGGTTTATCCCTCTGGCAATTAGTGTTTAGGAATGTTGTAAATGACCATGTAAGACATCTCCTAAAGTTTTGTGGAATTATGTCAAGTCTAGATAGGTTTTTTTTAATTTATTAAAATTGCCTAAGTTGGGTAATTTTAATTAAATTTTGAAGAAAAATGTAAAAACTAGGCCCTTGGGCTTTTGCTAGGGGTATTTTTGCTCAAAAGAAATGGAATGAGACCCCTAAACCCTTGGACCAAGTTTCAGCTCAATTGGACAAGTTTTGCTAGGTGTTTGTCCATGAGGAATCTTAGTCAGTCAAAAACAACAATTTAATTGCTAGTCATGACATAGTCAAAATGTCATTTTTTGTAATTTTGCGCTAAATGGTTAGAGAAAAGGTGGGAGATCATGCCTAAACTTTATCCTATCCCATCCTAACCCCTTTACTAACCTTTTACACCCCCTCACTATTACACTCACTTCATTTCACTTGCTTCCCAAGGAAAGTTGCGCCCCCCTTGAGGAAGTCAATGTCCCAAACCAAAAATTAAAGGGGGGACACCCCCTTGACCCCTAGTGCGCCCTCCCTAGTGCCTAACCATAGGGTTGAGTGGTCTAAAAGGGGATTACCCATCCCCCTCACTCATCCCTCATCCCCCTCACCTCTCCAAAACCCTAAAAGTGTGCCCCCCTTGAGATTGACAGTTTTGATTGGGTGTTGACACTTGTCTAGCATCCAAGAGGGGTAACTTTGTCTCCCCAAGTATAAATGAATGCCCTCTCTACCTCATTTCTCACCAATTCTATTGCTACTGTTACTCTACCCAATTTTCTCCTCACTCTCCCACTCTCCCATCTTGCTCTCATCTTTTGGAGAGGAACTTGTTGCAAGTATTTGCAACAACTTTTTACTTTTTAATAGAAATCTTTGGAGGACAAATGGTGTGTTAAGAGTATTCTTGATGCATCTATGATTTGAGGGGATCTTGCTTGGTGTTTATTTGTGTAAGCATTCTCTAGATCTAGAGTAGAATTCTCAAGCAAAGAATTTTGCTTGGGTAGATTTCCAATAGTATTATTATGGATCTAAGTGAGTAGAGTTTAGATTTACAAAGTATTTTGTTTCCTCTAATTTATCTACTCACCATTTGCTCTTGTCTTGTAGTTTCTTCACAAATATTTGCAGGTTACTTCAAGGGTTTGAAACATTTGTTTCAGATTTGGAAACATGTCTTCCTCATCCATTTTGAGCCTGTAAAATTTCTACAAGTTATTTTCGTTCTTTACATTCAGATTTTTGGGTTGTCTAACACTTAGAATAGGTCACACAAATATATATATATATATATATATATCGCTGAAAATTTTATGCGGAAATTTTTTGTGTAAAAACATAAATTTTCTTTCACTTTGGTTGTCTTTTGCAGCATTTCCAGCACACTTTTGTTTGTTGGTTTTTGCAGATTCTCGCCAGTACAAGGGGAGGTGTTGCCCATTTTGGGCCACAAAACACTCAAGAAGAGTCTCCTATTGTTGGGTAACACAATCCCCTTCTTTCTCATCTTTTCTAGCAATTTGTAAGAAAGCCCAAGGGAGTCCCAAAGGGCTTGCACTTCTCATATTGTAATTTTCTGCAATTTAATTCTTTAGTTGTCCCTACATCTTGGAGTGAGTTTGGCCCAGCCAACCCCCAAAACCGTAAGGCTAGGATAGTTATTTATTTTCTGCAAATCTCATTCTTTTGCTTGCCCCATTTGTCATTAGGACAAGGTTGAGAGGCTAGGTTGATTTCAGTATTTTCTTTCAAGTTCTTTAAACCCACTTTGGTACAAAGAAGGAAGGCTTGCCTCCACCTTGTGTCATTGTTTGTGGTTCTCTTAGCTTAGTTTATTTTTCAGCATTTAATCTCAACTTGTTTGCCTACACCTTGGAGTGTGTTTGGCCTAGCCAACCCCCAAAATCGTAAGGCTAGTATATGGTTTTACTTCTTCGTATGCTTTATGGTTTAAATGATCTAGAAGTAGAAGTAATAATCTTAATACTAATTTAGGCCCTGTTGACCGCCTATTCAGCTAGGGGTCAACTCATGTGCCATGAAGTTTGCATCATCAGATGCACATATGTTCCAGACAGTATTGGTTCTACTTGGGCATTTGATGCCCCAGCACAAAATTTTGTAAACGAAATTTCCGCA
>ML827129.1:62856-73454 GCA_009831015.1 Picea engelmannii | reverse complement strand
TATTAAATATGAAAATAATTTCATACATTTCCGTAACATATACAGTATTCGGAATTTATCTTTCGAACACAAAGCCTATATCTGATACCTCCAAAGTCATGAATAAAATTTTAATCGTTCAAAACACTATTACACGAGCAGCTATTTTCGATATTTTTTTAGAATGCAATTGATTGCATAACCGAGAGATTGAACACAGTGGAGCTTTCTGCAACAAGAAATGCAATCAGCATCCTTACTGAGAATTCAACACTAAGATTTGAAAGAAATCATTCATTCTTGCTATGATCTCTTTGAATATATAAAATAATAAATAGAACCTGTTAATGATTTTTTATTGCTCCTTCCATATTTCTTCCAGTTCTCTGGCAAATACTCTCTGTCTGCCAACGACTATTGTAATGTGATCAGTTTTCTCGATGATTTTCACTTGGGCACGAGGGAGTCTGGACTTGAGAGCCAAGCTGCAATGAGCGGGAAGCAATTCGTCGTCGATTCCATGGAAAATGGTCACCTTACAGTCCAGCTCTCTCACGACTTCCAGGTAGGTATCCATCTTGCCCGCAGTCCCGCATATTACATTGTGAAGAGTATGCCAAGCAGCGTGGTGCGTGTGGCACATGAATCCGTCGATCAGAAACGTCCTTATTCTGAAACCATTTCTTGACCCAATTCATTAGGATGCAGGAAATGCAGATTTCAATCATTGACCCTATTCATTATTATTCATCAGGATGCAGGGAATGCAGAATATAATAAGTTGTGGATGCTAACTAGTAGTATAGAAAGATTATTAAAAATTACAATTAAAACAAGGAACACTTTCCCATCGGCAGTAGAATAAAAAGAAACTTCACAAGATACCTGTTCCTTGTAATCTGCTTAGCGATGAAGTCCCACAGGCGATGGTGCCTGCAGATGACCAGGCAGACCGTTCTGCTAACATGTTCATACCAGGAAGCTATGGAAGCCCCAAATGCAATCAACGGCCAAACTCTCCTGGGAGCAAACTGCCTCAGCACAAACTGGCTCCCTTGCTCTCCTTTCGGTACTGGAAAATATGGCTGCGTTTCAAAAACAAATTGTACATTGGGGATTCAATTACGTAGTCATGGTTTACCAATAATCTCCAGTTGAATTTTAGCACCATTTGCAATAATATTTACTTACCGGTGCCAGCAGCGTTAAGGATTTGATCGCCCCGGTGAATCGAGCCGCCAACGCGAGAGCAATAATGCAGCCCAATGAATGCGCCACAATGTGGAAGGATTTAACTTGATATGGCTGGAGAACAGAGCGCACTATCATGTCTACGTGCTCTGCTAACGTGTACAATGAATCTGTAGGCTTGGGACTTCTTCCAAAGCCCAGGAGGTCCACAGCGAAAAACCTGTAGCTTGATTTTGCCGGATCTGAGAAATTTGGGAAAACGGTTTCGGTCCAGAAAGTTGATGAAGAAATAAATCCATGAATAAATATAACGTCGGAGCGGGTATTGGGATGGCTGTCGTTCTGAACATCCATGTCTGAACCTGCTCAAAATAAGGTATGAATTAATTAAAGTCGGAACAGCACCAAACCCAAATGCAGCGAAAAATCCAAACTATCCCACAACCCATTTAAGCTATATCAAACCCTAGTCTACTGTTTATATTCAATGCACCCTCTGCAGGTGAAAAGACACTTGGGACGTGTGGCTCAGGGATTCTTACGTAACACTTGGGACGCGTGGCTCAGGGATTCCTAGGTAGTGGTGACACAAGCATGCGCCGATCACAGTAGCGAATTGCTTTCTGATAATTGTTTGGATTTTTATTTTCCTGGAGACGGTGGGAAAGTGGTTGGATCACTGTGTAATTCACATAGCAAATCGCATTCTGATTATTGCTTAATTTTTATTTTCTTTGACATGGTGGGAAAGTGGTTGGACGATTTTTAGAGTAGTTTTAACTTCTCCTTTGTTTTATTTGCTTGTTTTTCTCTGTAATTGACATTTTTTTGGCTTTGCCTCAGGTGGGGAAGTCACCAATCCTACAGTGGGATAAATGTCTAATTTATGGGAGAGATGGGAAAGATCTCTACCAACTTAAATAGGAAATCATTTCTAAGTATTTTAAAGCTAAATCTATGTAGCTTTTTCTACTAAAATATTATATCCTATGATTATCTATGTAGCTTCTTCTATTCAAATATTTCAATATTCTATCATATGATTATTGTAAAATAATTTAGAAAATTAAAAAAAAAAAACTTTGAGAACATAAGCAAATCACTAAGTGTAAAATAATTTGGAAAAAAAATTTAAAAAATCTTTGAGAACAGAAGCAAATCACTAAAGTGATTTAAACCATCAAAGAAGTTTATATAACTTTTAAAATTTTAGGAAATAATTTTAAAAATAACTTATAATTGGGTAAATTCATCTTAAACTATGAGTTATAAAAAATTTAGGAAATAATTTTTAAAATAATCTATAATTGAATAGATTCATCTTAAACCCCTATTTATCAAACATCAAGAAAAGCATCAAGAAAAATCAAATAAATGAAAAGAATTGTATCACTTCATTCCATATCAAGTATTAATTCATTCATATTAAACAATATAAAAAAATACATCTTGAAAAAAACATTATTCTCAATACTTAATAAATATAAATATAAAATAGATTTAAGTTGATTTAATATTTTAAATATTAATAATAATAATAATAATAATAATCTATTTTTAAGGTCACGACCAAGCCAGCACACCAAATTGGTGTATGAGACCCCCTTGTTTGTGGGACAAGGGACCCCCTCCGCCCAGCGATTTGAGTGGTAAAGTCTACGAAAGTATACATACCCTACCCCACTCTGGATTTGAACTTGTGACCTCTTAAAAAGAAACACATGTTACATATACATATTACATAAGTAATTATTTATTTTTTATTTAACATAATATAATATTCTCATTGCACTGTTAAATCTACATAATAAGTTGGTTTAATATTTTAAAGATTATCATATACATATTACATAAGTAATTATTTATTTTTGATTTAGCATAAGATAATACTCTCATTGCACTGTTAAATCTAAATAATAAGTTGGTTTAATATTTTAAATATTATCATATACATATTACATAAGTAATTATTTATTTTGTATTTAACATAATACAATACTCTCATTGCACTGTTAAATCTACATAACTTTGTTTCTCAGTGCACTAACAATAGTTAGTGCTACATAACTTTTCCAAAATAGTTACTTCAATTCTTAACTTTTCAAAAAGACGTGACTAATTATCATAGAATAGTGTCTCGAAATAGTACTTTTCCTCAATTTATCCCAAAAAAATCATTATGTGAAAATGCAAAAATTAGCTGGGTTTTTTTTTAAATTTAAAATAGAGGATGTGGAAAAAGTGAATTAAATAAATGTATGGCAACAATGTCAAAACTTTTAAGACAATCTTAAAAGCAGTGCTTTTATGAAACATTCCTGGTTGGAAAAATTGTAAGACAACTTTTTCAAAAAATAATACTTTTAAAATTTGTCGGAAAATGAATCCCTACAAGTAAATCCTTGGTTAGTCTGGCCAAACTGTTAGAAACTTTTAATAATATCGCGAACAATGGTTATGAAATAATGTCAGAAGCAGTGCCTTTTCAGAAGTTATAACCGCTATAAATCAAACCTGGGCAGCAGGGCTTGTAGCGAACAGCAGGGACCACGGACCACAGGTCAGCTAAAGAAATGCAATGAATATATAATACGAAAAAAGGCCACTAACCGTTTCCTTGGATTTTCACATACAATGTCTCCTTGCATGAAGAATGCCACGAAGCGCAAGTTCCGCAATCACAGTCAGACCATCTGGGGCTGACATCCGTCTGCTGGGCTTTGTGGCCCTGAAGACCTTCAACGATGGTAGAGTTTACATGGAAAGTAGACTTCAATGTAGTGGTCCTCAGTCTCACACTCTGCTTGCTTCTTATTGCTGCAGCCTCGCTGGCCTTGTACATTATTGTCTTTGAAATCCTCAGTTTTCGAAAATAAAACGCAGTGGTCATGACAAGCTCTCGGAACACAGGAATCCTGGCATACAGAGTATCAGAGATATCCTCCATCTGAACCTTTGTCAGCCAATGTGAGACAGCTATCTTTGTCTTCCCCTCTGCAGAATTGACAAGAATCCTGCCTGATTTGCTGCTGCTATCAGCCTGATCCTGTGAAGAACTGTAGCAGTAGCAGGGCTTCCATTCGGACTCAAAGGCATAGTCAATCAGCTTGTAAACAACACAGAGAAGAGGATCAAGAAGGTCCAGAAATGTGAAAACAATATAACTCACAATGGAGACAAGAATTCTGCCCGCCATGAACAAAGCCCTCTGCAACCATGCCATCATAAATCTACCCATCTTGACCTTATAACAGTATTTCAGCTCTAAATCAAATTTGTCTCTGACTCCCGCCATCTCTGATTATGGATCCAGGAATATTGAATTTCCAGCCATATTGATTGTACATGGAGATGCCCGGCGGGCCTAAAATACAATCAATCGTCAATGCCAATGCCAGTGCCAATGACAGGGTATCGATACAAACGAAAAACCAAACAAAAAAATTCATTTCCCCATCTGCATCGAGACCGAGACTCATACAGTTTTCTTGGGTCTGCAAAATTCACTGGTTGGCGAAGGCGTGGTGGGATCTTTGGGCAAACCAACAAGCCATGGATTGCTTGACAGAGTTCCGATGAAAGACTGAATGCGTGTATGTATGTATTTTGTATTAATGGAGTGCAGGAAAAACAGGAGGGAGCGGCAGCCACGTATGGAAATTAAGCAGAAAATGAATTAATTGTCACAGATGCCTTCATTTACTTCTTCCTGCCAAAGTAGGTAGTGGTTAGCCCTCTTCAACGATCGCTCCTCATATCTAAATTCAGCCATCCGCCACCTACTCTAACGCTCTAACACTGATTAATTAATCAATCTTAAAATCTTACCATACCATACCCTCTCCTCCTCACCGCAATCAACGTCGTAGATGTTTGTCAACTTCGCGTAGACCGATTCCAAAGGCATCATCACCTGTCAATTAATTATCACAGTCATTATTGAAATTCGATTCCTTTTCTCAAGTCATTTATGTGTACGAGGACTCGTAATATTGTCAACCCTGCAATGGAAATTGCGTCACATTATTCTCGTAATAATATATTCTTGTCAGCTACTTTTGTAGGATCAATCTTACGTTAATTCCCGAGGTACTCGGAATGAATTTTAAATTCACATTATCTGTTCATTTTTTTAATGGATTCTCAACTACCTATTGAGTATATGGTTGGTATTGTTTCCCTGGTTGGTATTGTTTCCAAAATCTTTGTCTGGTTATTGTATGTGCGAGCTTTTTCTTTATTACTTTTGTACTGAGATTGTGGGCGGCTTCTTTTTGGTAGATTTCCTTTCGGTGCCATTAAATTATTAAAGTTGTTGGTGGTTTCCTTTTCTTAGTCATGGTATTCGGTCTTAAAATTGGTCATTTCAATAATTAAAATATATTTTTTTTTATAAAATTAAGAATATGTATTTTTTAAAAATAAGTTAGATTTTTAAGGAATAAATTAGGGATATTTTTATTTTTATGAAAGAGATAGTTTATTTTATAAACAAAAAGTTTATTCACATTAGATTGATTTTTTATTAAATTATAATTTTAAATTAAATTATTATTATTAATTTTTATGATATTATTCTCACAAAATTAATAGTTTTTTTTAATATGAATAATTTAATTGGTAGATGAATCCACCTTTTTTTATAAAAAAAAAAATTAGAATCATGGAACTTAAGATTAAAAAAATATCTTAAATTTGGAATCATAGTTCCACTTCAATAATAAGTGGAAGTTCCACTTTATTAGAGTCATCTTGTGTAAATAGGTAGCATTTTTGTTCAAGCACCATGTGTCATAACATATATGTTACATGTGGAATTTTGCCATAAAAGTAGCAAACATCATTGCATACCACTATCACATATTATATGGTGCTTATGGACATTATCATTATAGAAGGTGTCTAATCTTGTAACAAAGTTAGTTGAATTCCAAAAATTGGAAAGGTGGAACTTTTAGACTAGGCTTAATACAAACAACAAAAGTTCTCATGAATCTAGAACTTTGATTGAACTTTTGATAATTTGAATTTATTCAAAATTAAGCAAAACCCCTATAACACTCCTTCCACCATACTTAAATAAAACTCAACTCATATCTAATTTTTTTTATTAAATTTTTATCAAATTTGTGGTCAAAAAGAAGATTTATTAACTATCATATTAACTTACTACTGACCCATATACTTTTATTTGAATACCACTTAACATTTTAACTTATCTAAAATCATTCCTTTACTCTATATTATTCACAATTTCCTTTATATACTATATTTTACTTCACTTACTCTTTCTACTTTATATATTACAAATATATTTATAATATTTATAATAATTACAAATTTCATTATTATACCTAAAATCATTCCTTTACTCTATATTATTCACAATTTCCTTTATATATTATATTTTACTTCACTTACTCTTTCTACTTTATATATTACAAATATATTTATAATAATTACAAATTTCATTATTATACCATCATATTACCCTATAAAAAAATATCTCGATTTAAAATTGAAATTTAGTAATTAATTTGTTTTAATTATACTAATTGAATTTCATAACTACCCTAGTAACCAATATCTAAACAAACTAACAATTAGATTTTACGGTGCAAATCTGCTGACATCAGCGATAAAAATTCCATACGACAGAATCCTATATATATTAGTGTGCCTTGTTCACAAGAAAACCATCACGTAACAATGCCGTTGTACAACAAAAACAATAGCAAACGGATAACTCCATAAAATTACAACTACTTATTCAACGACCACAATACTAATCAATTATCTTTTATGAAATTAATCATCAATTATCTTTTATGAAAGAAGCTTTGTACCTTTGTAAAGTGCCGAACAAAAGTAAGGTGAGTCGTACAAGACATCATTCAATAAAAATAATTTAAGTGAACATAAAAATAAAATCTCCCTCCACACCAATAAACTATTTAAAAAAATCTAAAGTTCCATCGAAAATCGCAATAAATTTCATCTTAGCTTAGTATCATTTAGCGTATATAAATTGGCTTTCCGCACGGGATGCTCCGCCACATAAATGAAGTCTTATTGACTCAAACATGTGAACCTGAATTTATAGACCATAAAGTAGCAGTCCGAGATATAAGTATCCGTGCATTGTAGGCCCATACATGAAGATGATATTTTAAAATTAATAAAAGGTTATAATAAAGAATAAGATTAAAATGTTTTTCATAATATTATTTTTATATTTAAATAAATAATTATAAAAATATTTAATTTTTTATATTTTTTAAATGATGATATTTTAAAATTAATGAAGGTTATAATAAAGAATAAGATTAAAATGTTTTTCATAATATTTTTTATATTTAAATAAATAATTATATAATTTTTAAAGAATAGTATGCGAGTAATAAGAGAGTAATATGGTATAGATGTTATCATATGTGATAATATTTTAAAAAAATAATAATTCAACATAAATTATTTTAAATCAATATTTGTGGGGTGAAAATTTTTGTATCTTTTAATATGAAGGAATCAATATATGACATGGAATTAAGTGATAAAAAAAATTACACCTTAATAAATTTGATTCCTCTAGATATTTAATAAATCCATATTTAATATGGATTTAGGTTGGTATTATTAAAGATATGATAAATTAAAAGGAAAAGTTGTTCATCCTCAATTTCTTTTGTATAACAAATTTAAAATATTTGCTTATTTTAATATATTTTAAGTTAGTGAAATGATAAGTCATTAGCCTTGGTTATGATCTTAGCAATATTCATTTTGATAAGTCCAAATAAAATTAACAATTTCATTATCTTTCCATGTCTTATCTTTAAATTTCATATAGATGTAAGATTAAATATTCTCTATATTGATAATTTTGTTAACTTCTTTTATATTCATAATAATTAAGACAAATCTCAAAATTTATAAGGGAATATCTTTTGAACTTCTAGATGTTATTGTTTGTACTAAAAAAAATATGTTTATAAGGAGATCTCATACACCAATTTGGTGTCTAGCTTGGTGGTGACTTTAAAATTATATTATTATTATAGTTTAAGAATGCATGAAAGTACATCATACTTTAACGAAGATAATGGAGGAAATAGAATTGCATTGGATCTTAAAATTATATATTACATACTTATATTTTAAATCCATATAAAATAAATAAAATAATTAATTTATTAAAAATATTTTTACTTATTTCATTTTTCTAACTTATTAAAAATGTGTTTTCCTTATTGCATTTTTTAAAGGCAGTGTTTTAATATTTATTTTAGAAAACATAATAAAATTTCCAATCACCAATAATTCTCATCTAACAGTATAATTCTAATATATAATAAAATTGAAATTAATTCTTAAATACAATTTCACTACTTTATACATCCTTAACCCCAAAAGTAAACATTAATCTCAAACTTCTTATAGTATCCTCTTAGCACTACTTAAATATCCACACTTTATTTTGACACGTAGGTGATAATAGATATGATAACAAACAGTGAGGTGATAATAGATATGATAACAACCAATGAGATGATAATAGATATGATAACAACCAGTGAGGTGATAATAGATATGATAACAACCAGTGAGGTCAATATAATGAGTCACAAACCATTGTACAAATATTCATTAATTCAATAGAACTTTGTGTTCACAATCATTTGTCTCTACTCTCCCATTTTATCATGGTATCAGAGTTAACTTATTCCAAATATAAATGGAGAGGTTGAGATAATATCTCAACAACACACTAAACATGGATCTCACAAATCCAACTCTCAAGCAACCTCCTAAGAATAAGATCACAACTCACGTAGAGATTGACTCTACTTCTCAATACATTAGCAAGCATATTAGATAAGTAGGAATTATATATTCCAACACTCTCCCTTAATGACTACTTATCTAAATATCTAAGGGGTCATTTCTTTATCTATAGAACGTTGTGTGACTTAATTTAAAATAACTTAAATGACATAACTATCCACACCTTCAAACAAAAAATATCACAACTCAATCTCTCTTTTGTGTCAAATTGGAGGGTGTGTGAGTCCGACAGAATGGGCACGTACACCTCACTTTTCTATAACACCTCCATGCACCTCCATGCAACGGACCAAGCGCTTCCTTTAACAACAAACCAGCGGAGGTTTCCCTTTTATGCGCTAAACACAAGTGGCTCAAGCTTGGTATCAGAGCGTCAGGTCTGGGCGTGACTCCTTCACGGGAGTGCCCAGGATCATGAGAGAGTAGATTATTTTTGTTAAAAGTGTTGTGTTGAGTCTGTGGGTGATCGTTTGTTCTGTCAAGTCGTCTATTGTGGTCATCGCAGCTGGAAGAGTCCATTTAAAGCATATGTTGAAATTGTCACACAGAACCTACGTAGTAGAGGAGTCCACAGAACCTGTGAAGTTGTTTGGTTGTGGAGAATTCTTGTAGATGTCGAAGAGGAGCAAAATCATCCAACATGCATCAATTGTGACAATCAAAGTGCTATCAAATTGGCACATAATCCAATATATCATGCAAGATCAAAACACATCGAGCTACAACACCACTTTGTGAGAGAGAAGATTGAATCAAAGGAAATTGGTTTTATTTTTTGTAATACAAATGATAATGTGGTTGATGTATTTACCAAACCTCTTGGTAAACTCAAGTTTGAAGTTTTTAGAAGCAAGTTAGGTGTTGTAGAAAATGTGTTTCTCCATTAAAGGGGGATGTGAGAATAAAGTCAAAACTTCTAGAGTAATCGTGAATTCATAATGTTGTTAGAGCTTTGTTCGTGGGTTGTTTTAACTAGAGCTTAATTTTAGATCATAAGAGATTATAGATCCATACTTCTAGGATTTTGTTCATGGTTTTTTGGTGAGCTTTTCAGCTATAAATGTAACAATGTTTTCCTTTTGATGAATGAATTGTGATGAGCATTTTTTCTCACTGTTTCTACATGCTTGATCTCTATTTATAATTAGGGTAATCCGAGAAAACCCAGAGCATGGTTACAGGTAATCTGAGAAAATCTAGTGCATGGTTGAGGGTAATTTGATAAAACACAGAGCATGGTTATAGGTAAGCCAAAAAAACCCAGGTGGCGATGATGTGATGAAGGGGTAGGTATGAGGAAGAATGGTTGAATGAACCATGTAGCTAAAAAGGATTCCTAGACAACTGGCAGTTACAGTGGTTGATGACCCATGTATTCCAGTAGATGGATTTATTTTTATATGGACATCAATAATCAGATGCAGGTACAAGAGGAAGCAGATGAAGATATGACCACATAGATATTTAGATAAGTAGTCATTAAGGGAGAGTGTTGGAATATATAATTCTTACTTATCTAATATGCTTGCTAATGTATTGAGAAGTAGAGTCAATCTCTACGTGAGTTGTGTGATCTTATTCTT
>ML827129.1:34081-48904 GCA_009831015.1 Picea engelmannii | reverse complement strand
AAACCAATTTCCTTTGATTCAATCTTCTCTCTCACAAAGTGGTGTTGTAGCTCGATGTGTTTTGATCTTGCATGATATATTGGATTATGTGCCAATTTGATAGCACTTTGATTGTCACAATTGATGCATGTTGGATGATTGTGCTCCTCTTCGACATCTACAAGAATTCTCCACAACCAAACAACTTCACAGGTTCTGTGGACTCCTCTACTACGTAGGTTCTGTGTGACAATTTCAACATATGCTTTAAATGGACTCTTCCAGTTGCGATGACCACAATAGACAATTCGATAGAACAAACAATCACCCACAGACTCAACACAACACTTTTAACAAAAATAATCTACTCTCTCATGATCATGGGCACTCCCGTGAGGGAGTCACGCCCAGACCTGACGCTCTGATACCAAGCTTGAGCCACTTGTGTTTAGCGCATAAAAGGGAAACCTTCGCTGGTTTGTTGTTAAAGGAAGTGCTTGGTCCGTTGCATGGAGGTCCATGGAGGTGTTATAGAAAAGTGAGGTGTACATGCCCATTCCGTCGGACTCACACACCCTCCAATTTGACACAAAAGAGAGATTGAGTTGTGATATTTTCTGTTTGAAGGTGTGGATAGTTATGTCATTTAAGTTATTTGAAATTAAGTCACACAACGTTCTATAGATAAAGATATGACCCCTTAGATATTTAGATAAGTAGTCATTAAGGGAGAGTGTTCGAATATATAATTCCTACTTATCTAATATGCTTGCTAATGTATTGAGAAGTAGAGTCAATCTCTACGTGAGTTGTGATCTTATTCTTAGGAGGTTGCTTGAGAGTTGGAATTGTGAGATCCATGTTTAGTGTGTTGTTGAGATATTATCTCAACCTCTCCATTTATATTTGGAATAAGTTAGCTCTGATACCATGGTAAAATGGGAGAGTAGAGACAAATGATTGTGAACACAAAATTCTATTGAATTAATGAATATTTGTACAATGGTTTGTGACTCATTATATTGACCTCACTGGTTGTTATCATATCTATTATCACCTCACTGGTTGTTATCATATCTATTATCACCTCATTGGTTGTTATCATATCTATTATCACCTCACTGGTTGTTATCATATCTATTATCACCTCACTGGTTGTTATCATATCTATTATCACCTACGTGTCAGAATAAAGTGTGGATATTTAAGTAGTTCTAAGAGGATACTATAAGAAGTTTGAGATTAATGTTTACTTTTGGGGTTAAGGATGTATAAAGTAGTGAAATTGTATTTAAGAATTAATTTCAATTTTATTATATATTAGAATTATATGTTAGATGAGAATTATTGGTGATTGGAAATTTTATTATGTTTTCTAAAATAAATATTAAAACACCGCCTTTAAAAAATGCAATAAGGAAAACACATTTTTAATAAGTTAGAAAAATGAAATAAGTAAAAATATTTTTAATAAATTAATTATTTTAATTATTTTATATGGATTTAAAATATAAGTATGTAATATATAATTTTAAGATCCAATGCAATTTTATTTCTTCCATTATCTTCGTTAAAGTATGATGTACTTTCATGCATTCTTAAACTATAATAATACTATAATTTTAAAGTCACCACCAAGCTAGACACCAAATTGGTGTATGAGATCTCCTTGTTTGTGATGACTACTAAATAGCTAAAAATATAAACATATTTTTTTTAGTACAAACAATAACATCTAGAAGTTCAAAAGATATTCCCTTATAAATTTTGAGATTTGTCTTAATTATTATGAATATAAAAGAAGTTAACAAAATTGTCAATATAGAAAATATTTAATCTTACATCTATATGAAATTTAAAGATAAGACATGGAAAGATAATGAAATTGTTAATTTATTTGGACTTATCAAAATGAATATTGCTAGGATCATAACCAAGGCTAATGGCTTATCATTTCACTAACTTAAAATATATTAAAATAAACAAATATTTTAAATTTGTTATACAAAAGAAATTGAGGATGAACAACTTTTCTTTTTAATTTATCATATCTTTAATAATACCAACCTAAATCCATATTAAATATGGATTTATCAAATATCTAGAGGAATCAAATTTATTAAGGTGTAATTTTTTTTATCACTTAATTCCATATCATATATTGATTCCTTCATATTAAAAGATAAAAAATTTACACCCCACAAATATTGATTTCAAATAATTTATGTTGAATTATTATTATTTTTTAAATATTATCACATATGATAACATCTATACCATATTACTCTCTTATTACTCGCATACTATTCTTTAAAAATTATTAATTTATAAAAATTATATAATTATTTATAATTATTTATTTAAATATAAAAAATATTATGAAAAACATTTTAATCTTATTCTTTATTATAACCTTCATTAATTTTAAAATATCATCATTTAAAAAATATAAAAAATTAAATATTTTTATCATTATTTATTTAAATATAAAAATAATATTATGAAAAACATTTTAATCTTATTCTTTATTATAACCTTTTATTAATTTTAAAATATCATCTTCATGTATGGGCCTACAATGCACGGATACTTATATCTCGGACTGCTACTTTATGGTCTATAAATTCAGGTTCACATGTTTGAGTCAATAAGACTTCATTTATGTGGCGGAGCATCCCGTGCGGAAAGCCAATTTATATACGCTAAATGATACTAAGCTAAGATGAAATTTATTGCGATTTTCGATGGAACTTTAGATTTTTTTAAATAGTTTATTGGTGTGGAGGGAGATTTTATTTTTATGTTCACTTAAATTATTTTTATTGAATGATGTCTTGTACGACTCACCTTACTTTTGTTCGGCACTTTACAAAGGTACAAAGCTTCTTTCATAAAAGATAATTGATGATTAATTTCATAAAAGATAATTGATTAGTATTGTGGTCGTTGAATAAGTAGTTGTAATTTTATGGAGTTATCCGTTTGCTATTGTTTTTGTTGTACAACGGCATTGTTACGTGATGGTTTTCTTGTGAACAAGGCACACTAATATATATAGGATTCTGTCGTATGGAATTTTTATCGCTGATGTCAGCAGATTTGCACCGTAAAATCTAATTGTTAGTTTGTTTAGATATTGGTTACTAGGGTAGTTATGAAATTCAATTAGTATAATTAAAACAAATTAATTACTAAATTTCAATTTTAAATCGAGATATTTTTTTATAGGGTAATATGATGGTATAATAATGAAATTTGTAATTATTATAAATATATTTGTAATATATAAAGTAGAAAGAGTAAGTGAAGTAAAATATAATATATAAAGGAAATTGTGAATAATATAGAGTAAAGGAATGATTTTAGGTATAATAATGAAATTTGTAATTATTATAAATATTATAAATATATTTGTAATATATAAAGTAGAAAGAGTAAGTGAAGTAAAATATAGTATATAAAGGAAATTGTGAATAATATAGAGTAAAGGAATGATTTTAGATAAGTTAAAATGTTAAGTGGTATTCAAATAAAAGTATATGGGTCAGTAGTAAGTTAATATGATAGTTAATAAATCTTCTTTTTGACCACAAATTTGATAAAAATTTAATAAAAAAAATTAGATATGAGTTGAGTTTTATTTAAGTATGGTGGAAGGAGTGTTATAGGGGTTTTGCTTAATTTTGAATAAATTCAAATTATCAAAAGTTCAATCAAAGTTCTAGATTCATGAGAACTTTTGTTGTTTGTATTAAGCCTAGTCTAAAAGTTCCACCTTTCCAATTTTTGGAATTCAACTAACTTTGTTACAAGATTAGACACCTTCTATAATGATAATGTCCATAAGCACCATATAATATGTGATAGTGGTATGCAATGATGTTTGCTACTTTTATGGCAAAATTCCACATGTAACATATATGTTATGACACATGGTGCTTGAACAAAAATGCTACCTATTTACACAAGATGACTCTAATAAAGTGGAACTTCCACTTATTATTGAAGTGGAACTATGATTCCAAATTTAAGATATTTTTTTAATCTTAAGTTCCATGATTCTAATTTTTTTTTTTATAAAAAAAGGTGGATTCATCTACCAATTAAATTATTCATATTAAAAAAAACTATTAATTTTGTGAGAATAATATCATAAAAATTAATAATAATAATTTAATTTAAAATTATAATTTAATAAAAAATCAATCTAATGTGAATAAACTTTTTGTTTATAAAATAAACTATCTCTTTCATAAAAATAAAAATATCCCTAATTTATTCCTTAAAAATCTAACTTATTTTTAAAAAATACATATTCTTAATTTTATAAAAAAAAATATATTTTAATTATTGAAATGACCAATTTTAAGACCGAATACCATGACTAAGAAAAGGAAACCACCAACAACTTTAATAATTTAATGGCACCGAAAGGAAATCTACCAAAAAGAAGCCGCCCACAATCTCAGTACAAAAGTAATAAAGAAAAAGCTCGCACATACAATAACCAGACAAAGATTTTGGAAACAATACCAACCAGGGAAACAATACCAACCATATACTCAATAGGTAGTTGAGAATCCATTAAAAAAATGAACAGATAATGTGAATTTAAAATTCATTCCGAGTACCTCGGGAATTAACGTAAGATTGATCCTACAAAAGTAGCTGACAAGAATATATTATTACGAGAATAATGTGACGCAATTTCCATTGCAGGGTTGACAATATTACGAGTCCTCGTACACATAAATGACTTGAGAAAAGGAATCGAATTTCAATAATGACTGTGATAATTAATTGACAGGTGATGATGCCTTTGGAATCGGTCTACGCGAAGTTGACAAACATCTACGACGTTGATTGCGGTGAGGAGGAGAGGGTATGGTATGGTAAGATTTTAAGATTGATTAATTAATCAGTGTTAGAGCGTTAGAGTAGGTGGCGGATGGCTGAATTTAGATATGAGGAGCGATCGTTGAAGAGGGCTAACCACTACCTACTTTGGCAGGAAGAAGTAAATGAAGGCATCTGTGACAATTAATTCATTTTCTGCTTAATTTCCATACGTGGCTGCCGCTCCCTCCTGTTTTTCCTGCACTCCATTAATACAAAATACATACATACACGCATTCAGTCTTTCATCGGAACTCTGTCAAGCAATCCATGGCTTGTTGGTTTGCCCAAAGATCCCACCACGCCTTCGCCAACCAGTGAATTTTGCAGACCCAAGAAAACTGTATGAGTCTCGGTCTCGATGCAGATGGGGAAATGAATTTTTTTGTTTGGTTTTTCGTTTGTATCGATACCCTGTCATTGGCACTGGCATTGGCATTGACGATTGATTGTATTTTAGGCCCGCCGGGCATCTCCATGTACAATCAATATGGCTGGAAATTCAATATTCCTGGATCCATAATCAGAGATGGCGGGAGTCAGAGACAAATTTGATTTAGAGCTGAAATACTGTTATAAGGTCAAGATGGGTAGATTTATGATGGCATGGTTGCAGAGGGCTTTGTTCATGGCGGGCAGAATTCTTGTCTCCATTGTGAGTTATATTGTTTTCACATTTCTGGACCTTCTTGATCCTCTTCTCTGTGTTGTTTACAAGCTGATTGACTATGCCTTTGAGTCCGAATGGAAGCCCTGCTACTGCTACAGTTCTTCACAGGATCAGGCTGATAGCAGCAGCAAATCAGGCAGGATTCTTGTCAATTCTGCAGAGGGGAAGACAAAGATAGCTGTCTCACATTGGCTGACAAAGGTTCAGATGGAGGATATCTCTGATACTCTGTATGCCAGGATTCCTGTGTTCCGAGAGCTTGTCATGACCACTGCGTTTTATTTTCGAAAACTGAGGATTTCAAAGACAATAATGTACAAGGCCAGCGAGGCTGCAGCAATAAGAAGCAAGCAGAGTGTGAGACTGAGGACCACTACATTGAAGTCTACTTTCCATGTAAACTCTACCATCGTTGAAGGTCTTCAGGGCCACAAAGCCCAGCAGACGGATGTCAGCCCCAGATGGTCTGACTGTGATTGCGGAACTTGCGCTTCGTGGCATTCTTCATGCAAGGAGACATTGTATGTGAAAATCCAAGGAAACGGTTAGTGGCCTTTTTTCGTATTATATATTCATTGCATTTCTTTAGCTGACCTGTGGTCCGTGGTCCCTGCTGTTCGCTACAAGCCCTGCTGCCCAGGTTTGATTTATAGCGGTTATAACTTCTGAAAAGGCACTGCTTCTGACATTATTTCATAACCATTGTTCGCGATATTATTAAAAGTTTCTAACAGTTTGGCCAGACTAACCAAGGATTTACTTGTAGGGATTCATTTTCCGACAAATTTTAAAAGTATTATTTTTTGAAAAAGTTGTCTTACAATTTTTCCAACCAGGAATGTTTCATAAAAGCACTGCTTTTAAGATTGTCTTAAAAGTTTTGACATTGTTGCCATACATTTATTTAATTCACTTTTTCCACATCCTCTATTTTAAATTTAAAAAAAAACCCAGCTAATTTTTGCATTTTCACATAATGATTTTTTTGGGATAAATTGAGGAAAAGTACTATTTCGAGACACTATTCTATGATAATTAGTCACGTCTTTTTGAAAAGTTAAGAATTGAAGTAACTATTTTGGAAAAGTTATGTAGCACTAACTATTGTTAGTGCACTGAGAAACAAAGTTATGTAGATTTAACAGTGCAATGAGAGTATTGTATTATGTTAAATACAAAATAAATAATTACTTATGTAATATGTATATGATAATATTTAAAATATTAAACCAACTTATTATTTAGATTTAACAGTGCAATGAGAGTATTATCTTATGCTAAATCAAAAATAAATAATTACTTATGTAATATGTATATGATAATCTTTAAAATATTAAACCAACTTATTATGTAGATTTAACAGTGCAATGAGAATATTATATTATGTTAAATAAAAAATAAATAATTACTTATGTAATATGTATATGTAACATGTGTTTCTTTTTAAGAGGTCACAAGTTCAAATCCAGAGTGGGGTAGGGTATGTATACTTTCGTAGACTTTACCACTCAAATCGCTGGGCGGAGGGGGTCCCTTGTCCCACAAACAAGGGGGTCTCATACACCAATTTGGTGTGCTGGCTTGGTCGTGACCTTAAAAATAGATTATTATTATTATTATTATTATTAATATTTAAAATATTAAATCAACTTAAATCTATTTTATATTTATATTTATTAAGTATTGAGAATAATGTTTTTTTCAAGATGTATTTTTTTATATTGTTTAATATGAATGAATTAATACTTGATATGGAATGAAGTGATACAATTCTTTTCATTTATTTGATTTTTCTTGATGCTTTTCTTGATGTTTGATAAATAGGGGTTTAAGATGAATCTATTCAATTATAGATTATTTTAAAAATTATTTCCTAAATTTTTTATAACTCATAGTTTAAGATGAATTTACCCAATTATAAGTTATTTTTAAAATTATTTCCTAAAATTTTAAAAGTTATATAAACTTCTTTGATGGTTTAAATCACTTTAGTGATTTGCTTCTGTTCTCAAAGATTTTTTAAATTTTTTTTCCAAATTATTTTACACTTAGTGATTTGCTTATGTTCTCAAAGTTTTTTTTTTTTAATTTTCTAAATTATTTTACAATAATCATATGATAGAATATTGAAATATTTGAATAGAAGAAGCTACATAGATAATCATAGGATATAATATTTTAGTAGAAAAAGCTACATAGATTTAGCTTTAAAATACTTAGAAATGATTTCCTATTTAAGTTGGTAGAGATCTTTCCCATCTCTCCCATAAATTAGACATTTATCCCACTGTAGGATTGGTGACTTCCCCACCTGAGGCAAAGCCAAAAAAATGTCAATTACAGAGAAAAACAAGCAAATAAAACAAAGGAGAAGTTAAAACTACTCTAAAAATCGTCCAACCACTTTCCCACCATGTCAAAGAAAATAAAAATTAAGCAATAATCAGAATGCGATTTGCTATGTGAATTACACAGTGATCCAACCACTTTCCCACCGTCTCCAGGAAAATAAAAATCCAAACAATTATCAGAAAGCAATTCGCTACTGTGATCGGCGCATGCTTGTGTCACCACTACCTAGGAATCCCTGAGCCACGCGTCCCAAGTGTTACGTAAGAATCCCTGAGCCACACGTCCCAAGTGTCTTTTCACCTGCAGAGGGTGCATTGAATATAAACAGTAGACTAGGGTTTGATATAGCTTAAATGGGTTGTGGGATAGTTTGGATTTTTCGCTGCATTTGGGTTTGGTGCTGTTCCGACTTTAATTAATTCATACCTTATTTTGAGCAGGTTCAGACATGGATGTTCAGAACGACAGCCATCCCAATACCCGCTCCGACGTTATATTTATTCATGGATTTATTTCTTCATCAACTTTCTGGACCGAAACCGTTTTCCCAAATTTCTCAGATCCGGCAAAATCAAGCTACAGGTTTTTCGCTGTGGACCTCCTGGGCTTTGGAAGAAGTCCCAAGCCTACAGATTCATTGTACACGTTAGCAGAGCACGTAGACATGATAGTGCGCTCTGTTCTCCAGCCATATCAAGTTAAATCCTTCCACATTGTGGCGCATTCATTGGGCTGCATTATTGCTCTCGCGTTGGCGGCTCGATTCACCGGGGCGATCAAATCCTTAACGCTGCTGGCACCGGTAAGTAAATATTATTGCAAATGGTGCTAAAATTCAACTGGAGATTATTGGTAAACCATGACTACGTAATTGAATCCCCAATGTACAATTTGTTTTTGAAACGCAGCCATATTTTCCAGTACCGAAAGGAGAGCAAGGGAGCCAGTTTGTGCTGAGGCAGTTTGCTCCCAGGAGAGTTTGGCCGTTGATTGCATTTGGGGCTTCCATAGCTTCCTGGTATGAACATGTTAGCAGAACGGTCTGCCTGGTCATCTGCAGGCACCATCGCCTGTGGGACTTCATCGCTAAGCAGATTACAAGGAACAGGTATCTTGTGAAGTTTCTTTTTATTCTACTGCCGATGGGAAAGTGTTCCTTGTTTTAATTGTAATTTTTAATAATCTTTCTATACTACTAGTTAGCATCCACAACTTATTATATTCTGCATTCCCTGCATCCTGATGAATAATAATGAATAGGGTCAATGATTGAAATCTGCATTTCCTGCATCCTAATGAATTGGGTCAAGAAATGGTTTCAGAATAAGGACGTTTCTGATCGACGGATTCATGTGCCACACGCACCACGCTGCTTGGCATACTCTTCACAATGTAATATGCGGGACTGCGGGCAAGATGGATACCTACCTGGAAGTCGTGAGAGAGCTGGACTGTAAGGTGACCATTTTCCATGGAATCGACGACGAATTGCTTCCCGCTCATTGCAGCTTGGCTCTCAAGTCCAGACTCCCTCGTGCCCAAGTGAAAATCATCGAGAAAACTGATCACATTACAATAGTCGTTGGCAGACAGAGAGTATTTGCCAGAGAACTGGAAGAAATATGGAAGGAGCAATAAAAAATCATTAACAGGTTCTATTTATTATTTTATATATTCAAAGAGATCATAGCAAGAATGAATGATTTCTTTCAAATCTTAGTGTTGAATTCTCAGTAAGGATGCTGATTGCATTTCTTGTTGCAGAAAGCTCCACTGTGTTCAATCTCTCGGTTATGCAATCAATTGCATTCTAAAAAAATATCGAAAATAGCTGCTCGTGTAATAGTGTTTTGAACGATTAAAATTTTATTCATGACTTTGGAGGTATCAGATATAGGCTTTGTGTTCGAAAGATAAATTCCGAATACTGTATATGTTACGGAAATGTATGAAATTATTTTCATATTTAATAGTTACATTGCTATATTGGTTTTATTTTTTTGAAAGTCATGTATTGTTTGATTTTTTTTTTAAAGTTAGGTTTTGTCAGACTTAGAAGTAATTAAATAATTTATTTATTGAAAATATTGCCAATGCTGAATTCATATTAAGTAGAAAAGTAGGGAGAGGAAGAGTTAGTGAAAAGTAGAGAGAGGAAGAGGTTTTACAAAGTGAATTATCATTTTTTAATTTCAAGTCTATTGAGGTATCTCTTTTTATTTGAATTTGTAATTTTTTAATAGGAAATACATGTTTTTAATTATTAGGTCCATTTAAGCTGTATTACAAATATGATGTATTGGCTAAAACAGATGTATTCAAGCTGTATTATAAATATGATGTATTGGCTAAAACAGATGTATTGACTACCAAATATAATGTATTGGTAGAAAAAGAAGTGATATGAAGGGAGTTGGATACTTTATGTTACAAATATGATGTATTTGCTAAAAKAGATGTATTGGCTAAAAAACAAATATGATGCATTGATAGAAAAAGAGGTGATATGAAGAGAGTTGGGTACTTTATGTCCTTTACTTAGTAGGTTATTTYTAAGTTAATTTATATATATATTTTTATATATATTAAAAAATAAAATATGAMGTATTTTTTCACAATATATTTAGGCTATATATATTTTTATATATATTAGAAAAAGATGAAGTATTTTTTGGCAAAAATATATATTAGAAAAAGATGAARTATTTTTTGKCAAAAATATATATTAGAAAAAAATGAAGTATTTTTTGRCAATATATTTAGACTATAAAAATTAGGCATTTTCATATATTTTTATAATATATTAGAAAATAAAAGATGAAGTATTTTTTCACAATATACCAAGTAATAAAAAATGAAGTGTTTTTCATAATATATTAATCAATTTTATATCTATTTTCATAATATATTAGACAATATATTTTTATAACATATTAGACAATAAAAATGAAGTATTTTTTCACAAAAGATAAGTAATAAAAGAAGTAATAAAAGATGAAGTGTTTTTCATAATATATTAGCCAATTTTATATCTATTTTCATAATATATTAGACAATATATTTTCATAATATATTAGACAATAAAAATGAAGTACTTTTTCATAAAAGATAAGTAATAAAAGATGAAGTGCTCCCTGTATAAACTACATAATTATTACATAGTATTTGAGAATTTACTACATAATTATTACATAGTATTTGAGAATTTACTACATAATTATTACATAGTATTTGGGAATTTGACATAGTGAGTGGCCACTCTATGATGACATAAAGAGACATGAAGTTGTTCTTAAGGGAATCTCAAGCTACACAATGTCTTTAAAAATATATCAAAAGAGAAATGAACCTTTTAAATACATGCATAAAATGTTCATTATTTAGGAATTTGACATAGTGAGTGGCCACTATATGATGACATAAAGAGACATGAAGTTGTCTTTAAGGGAATCTCAAGCCACACAATGTATTTGAAAATGTATCAAAAGAGAAATGACCCTTCTAAATACATGTATAAAATGTTCAATCTTAACTTAGGTTTCTTCCCAAAGGCCTTGCATTATGGCTATAATTATCAGAGATATTATCCATCCAACCAAGATTATTAATCTCATCTTTCTCTAACAAAGGTGTGCATTGTTGATAAGAGGCCATGCATTATGGCTATATTTCTCAAAGATATGCATCCAATCAAGCTTATTAATCTCCTCTTTCTCTAACGAAGGTGTGCATTGTTGAGAACTCATAAGTAGTTGGTCCACAAAAATATTATTGTTTTAAAGTAAAAAAGAGACTTTTGAATACTATTGTGTACCATAACGTTACACATAATTTAGTCTCTAAGAGAAACAAAATACATGGTATGGGTGTATGGGTATCAACCATACATCATACTCTATGTAAATAAGTGATGAATCCAAATATAGTTTTAGAAGGTAAGGGCTTGAATATTCACTTGTAACTAATAATGTGTTGTAGCATAAGTGTTTTCACCCTTTCTAATTACATATGCTTTGTTCGACGAAGACCCAAACCCAAATCCCAGACTTTGACCTGGCCAATACACTAAAAAGTTACAATGTGGAGGGGATATCTTCAAGCAAAAGTTGAAAATATTTTCTCCCCAACATAGAAAAGATGTATCCTTTACATTATCATTCCTAAGGTGTGTACATATATTATTCTAAAGAATAAGCATGGGAACTATACCCCCAAGTCGATATATGATGTGTGCTCAAGACGACACACCATATCTCTAGGTGAAATTCAAGTTAGCCAAAGTATCATTAGTTTTTTTTATAATTGCTTCATTGAAAAGAGGCTAATTTATTAGAAATACTTGAACCCAGATGGAAAAAATAACAATGCTCTACTCTCACCAACTATGTAAAATATTATTAACATTAAAAATATTAAAAAGTGTAATCTTTATTTTCTCAAAATTTACACTCTATTATTTATAATAAAAAATATTGTTAAATCTTTTAACCAACAACCACAACGAAAATAAATAATATCATCAACCCAAAGAAAAATGATATCATTACACCATAAACCAAACATCCACACCATTTTGCACTCTTGTAAATGATGCTCCAACGAACCATTATGTAATTCAAAAATTGTACGTGGAAGAGGAAAACCTTTGTGATTCTAATAATATCAATGTAATCACCTACAATTGTGAAGAGATAAACCTAATCTATGTCATCAAGATGCATGATTGTTGAGATCACTATTGGAGACATGAAACCCGAGTGTGAAGCCTCTTTTAAAAAAATGTGAACATTGTATTGAAGTCCTTTTAATAGTAACTTTCGAGAGTCGATGTCTAGCCTCCCCAACATTGGCTTTAGTGAAATAATATGGTAAGTTCTTTGATAATCGTGTTAGAACTCTACATGAACTCGATCTTTGAACCTCGACATATCAACTGCCCTAAGAAAAATCTAGCATTCTGATACTAGAGTATGGTTGCATGAGATAAATCTAGCATTCCGATACTAAAGATTTCATAACGATTAAGAGTATCATTGATTTTGTAGATCAGATAGGAAGTCTAAGACGTAGCAAACCTAACAAAAGCCACTTCATTAACTACGTCAATAAAGGGAAAGGGAGTGGTAAAAGGGTCCTTTTTTTTTGTGTTTAAGTCATATAGTTTTACAATTTTACTTCCCATCCCTAAGTTTTACAATTTTACTCCTTACCCTTTAAGTCATATAATTTTATTTCATTCCACTTGTAGGAGTGCAAAATAGTAAAAAATAGATTAGGGTTAAATTTAAATTTTAATGTGAAAATTTTATATATATATATATATATATATATATATATATATATATATATATATATATATATATCATTTTCACATTAAAATTATATATATATTTATTTATTTATTTTTAGGTGGTGGGAATAAAGTTGTGTAATTTAGGGGTTGGGGTGTTTCCATGAAGAAGCAGCTAACCAATGCCAATGTTCATATATTATATGGCCATAGAGAAGTCCTGACGCTGAGGCTGTGGTCTCCACAGAGCTTTCCATGGTTTGAATGGTGCCAAGGCCATAGAAGAGTTCAATCCAATGTTGGGTAAAATAGGATTGGATGGATACCTATAATAATATAAAATGAGATCTCTCCTTGCCCTTAAATTCTAGTGAGTAAGCGCATGGGTTTAGTAACCGCATGGCTGCTCCTCTTGTCTCGCCCTGATTGCTCCGCTCTGATATCTTAGACATACATAATGTTAATAATAATGATACTTGTCAGACATCATGGACGCTCCTTTGTATCTTTGACTGTATGTTCTCCGAACATGATTATATATTTGAATTATGAAAATTTTCGTAATTTTTTTAGAGTTTATATTTAGTGGTTACTTTTACTTATAAGTAGAAAAGTGGTGTTTCTCGAGTCACCATCATTTAAAGGTTGAAATTACAACTTTTTGCAACTATGGCCTTAATATCTCACAATTTTGCGAACCAAAACATTAAAATTGCTTCTCAAATAGAAAATTGGTGCTCCTAGAGTCACCCTTTTTTGAGGTGAAAATTACAACATTTTGCAATCACGGCCTTAACAACCCGCAATGTCGTGAACCAAAATATTAAAGTCAACCCTAAATTGAAAAACAATGTTACGAGTCCTTTTTTTTCGAGGTTAAAATTACAACTTTTTTGAAACTGCAATCTTAACAACTAATATCTTTGCAACCAAAATCTTAAAATCAAACCCTGAACTAGAAAGTGGTGCTACTAATAACACTCCTTTTTCTTAAATTGAAAAAATATACTACTAATAACACCCTTATTGGAAGATCAAAATTACAATATTTATGAAACCATAACCTAAAATCTTAATATCATGACAAACAAAATTATAAAAGAAGAAAAAATGGAAAAACAAACATAAATAAAGGGAAAAAATAACGAAATTAACCCAAAAAAACATACTTACAAAATAAAATAAAATAAACATTTTAAAGATTAAAAACAAAAATAAAAATAATTATGAAAAAGTTAAAAAATTTAAAAATCCAGTTCATCTTTCTCATCCTTTAAAAGAAAATAGAAAATAACAAATTAATTTTTTTTTTATCATTATCTTTTTTAATAGTAAAATTAAAAAAAAATAAATTTAAATTAAAAAATATTAAAAATATTAAAACAAATAAAAGAAAAATAAAAAAATAAAAAAACAAATAAATTTAGGGGAAGGGTGATTCTCAACCCCTTCCCATAAGGTCACCATTATTCACCCAAATGAGCAATGACTTTATAAACTTACCACAAATTTTGGGAGCACCTCCCTTCCCATAACATTATTGTCTTCCCCAAATGAATGACGGGTTAAAGAGGAGGTCAACCCTTCCCAACCCACCCTTCCCATAACCTCCTTGTCACTCATTTGAAATCACCTC
>ML827129.1:21111-34031 GCA_009831015.1 Picea engelmannii | reverse complement strand
TCGGAAACCTGAGTCTGCAAATCAAAAACACAGATCTCATTTGTAATGTGCTTATAGTGTCTGTAATGTCCGCAAAATTTGTGCTTATAGTGTCTGTAATGTCCGCAAAATTGGTATCAGAGCCATTGCGTTTGTCGTTCCTAGTTGTTTCTACCTGAGCAGTGTGCCAGCAGCTTGTTCTTAGTCCATATTCAAGGACTCCTATGGTTTCATTCAGAGTGTCTGAACTCAATGCCCTGCTTTGCTGTGTAGAAAAACTTGGTGTTATTGTGTCAACAATAGATGCTTCCTGCATCTTACTGTCTGTAACTTGATACATCCTGTATCTTTGAGAGTTAATATAAAAGAAGCTTTTGTTGGATTCCGTTTAATTCGAGCCATATATTTGAAGACTCTGGTTACGAGAAGTGCAAGGTTTCGAGCAGAAGACGTGTTTACTGAAGGTGTTGTCGCACGATACGTAAGCAATTTATTTTCAGCATATTGATGCCCTGTTGTTGGCTTTTGCTGTATGCCAGTATCTAGACGTGCTTAAGTTTATTTACCTTCTGTTTACTTGCTTACCTGTAACACTTTAAGGAGTTCTGTCAAAGTTTGCAGTAGAGTAACAATGGCCTCTGGCAAAGATTTCTTATCAAAAGAACTTTCTGGTTATACTAAGGATGATATCAAAAGAATGACTACTTATAATCCTACTAAGTGGTATAAAAATTTGTTGAGTCAATCTTCTCACACCCCTCTGTATAATGATAAGCTTATCCATCAGGAGTATGAGCCTGATCCCAACTGGGAAATGCCAAAGGTTCCAGCTTCTGAGATATATCAGTTACCCGTCTTTCAGTTTAAATCTGCTACTCTTATTAGATATTGTTCTGTCAATATTCCTATCTCTCTCGGTGAAACAAAATATCAACTTCCTCTTATACAATAGGAAGATATTGAGTGGGGTTTATCACATGGCTATGAATATATCCATATCGGGTTAATCCAGTTTGGTTTAAATGCTCTAATTCGCCCATGACTGGACGTCAGTGCCCTTTTATGTATTCTGGATTCACGACATAATTCTTTTAAAGATGCCATGATTTCTGGTTTTCAGGCGCCTCTTCATAATGGCCCTGTATGGTCCTCAGCCCTACCTAGATTTCAGATCTCACTCCGAGACCCTTATATAAATACTTTGCTTCAAGCTTATCTCAAGATTAACGGATTTGATATGGCGGAAGGTTCAAAAGTTGCACAGATACATTCTACAATTTGTCTTCGCTTTGTCACATCGACAATGCCGCCTCTCAATCCCAAGCTCCAACATCGCGCAATTAACGAAAGCGTGGTGGTTGGCCCAGGAAATGTTGCTCCTCTTTCTCTAGGGTTTGCAAAGCTTACTGAGATAGAAGAATGGTCCACTGAGTATGATCCCATATCTACTCAGATGAAACCTCCCATGCCTACAGACATGCAAGTCTATACTAATGATAAAGGCCAGTCTATGCTAAGACTAGGAAAATCCCAAAGTCAAAGATATCCTAGTCTAGACAGACAATTTTCATCTCTATCTACAAGTACCTCAAGGTCAGAACCTACAAAGCAACCCTCTGTTTATAATTCTCCTTTACATTCTCCTCCTAGGACTCCTGTATATAAGCCTGTCCTTGGAAGATCTGCATTAGATAATCATTATCTGCTTCATAGAGAAAAGAAGTCAAAAAGGTGTTACTATTGTAAAAGAACTGACTTCAATCCCAATGATTTAAATTATGAGACTCCTGTTTCTAATCTGCCAAATAATTTTGAGACTTATCAGCAAAAGTCTGAACACTTAGGACAACATTCAGACTGTGAAGTCTGTATGAAGTTAGCAGTCCCTACTATAAAAATGATGGATCATCAGCTCCCCAGAGCAAGTAAAGAAAAGAAAACAGAGATCCCTCATAGATCTTTA
The DNA here is from genome assembly GCA_009831015.1 of Picea engelmannii. Classification (NCBI taxonomy): domain Eukaryota; kingdom Viridiplantae; phylum Streptophyta; class Pinopsida; order Pinales; family Pinaceae; genus Picea; species Picea engelmannii. Next base: position 32,089 of record ML827129.1, on the reverse strand, counting down.
GGAACTGGAAATCATACTCCTAAGTTCCAGAATAACTTAGTTGCAGATTTAGACTTCATTCATTACAGGAAGTCCGATGAAGCTCCTCCTCAAGAAATTGTCAGATTGCAGAATTATACTAATTATCAGACTGTTTGCCTTAGTCAGAATATTGATGATCTTGCCATGGATGTCCAAAGGGAAAATACGCACCTAAATGGTCTGCATTTTGATGTTGATGAATTAAAAGACAATCAAAGATCTTTCAAAGATCAACTTGCTGAAATTCTTGAGAAACTACACATTATAGAAGAAGCTGTTACTAATATGAGAAAGGCTTATGAAGAATCTGTGCCTTCTAATCCCCCTTCTCCTAGTAACGATGCTACTTTCTCCTTCTTTGCTTCTACTTCTCCTCCGAAAGAGAAGTATCTCGCTCTAAAGCAATTCTCTCTGAGCTCCTCAAACTTTACTTTTGTAAAAATAGAAGAGATTAGAAAACTTGCCAAAGCCAAGTTGGATCTTGTCAACTCCCAAATCCAATCTCTTACTAAACAAATTCAGAAAGCAAAAGTAGAAAGCTTGACTCAGAGCTTAGCTCTTGTAAATATTTCTTCTGATATTAAAATGGTAGATGTCAAACCTGAAGGTCATTCAGACAGACCTGAAGCAAGCAATGCTCAATATGCTTCTAGCACATCTGCTTGGGAACAATGGTGTCATGCTAGGTATACTAGTAAACAAAAAGCACCAATGGATATAGATGGTCAAGGACAATCATCACTGAAACATGGTGACCCAGCCCCCATATCAAATGTCGACTGCAAAGAACGCGGTGATATTGAACTCATGATTCAAGGGTGGCATGCATGGGCTAAAACCCAGAAAATGATACTTAAAGATAAAGTTTCTTGGAGTGATTTAGATCTAAGGATTACTTGGGGTTTTAGAGGAAATCTAAATTTCTGGTGGGAAAGAATTAGTGATAATAGAAAACTCAGACTTTTACAGCATGATCGACCAATTGATGAATTGTGTAAAGCTGTAGTCCATGAGTTCTATGGAGAAATCCATGTGAACACTGCCCACAATGCTGATGTATTTATGAGCCAGAGACTTTGTGATCTAAGTGATCTCAAAAAATATTACTGTGCCATGCAGAAATTACTTTATAAAGTCCATGATCCAAATAATACTGCCTATTTAAGGAAGTATATATCCTCTCTTCCCAATCTTGTTCCAAAATTGGTTCAGAAAAGATTAGAAGATGAAGACATAGATATCGAATCTCTTTCGTTAGCAAGTGTCCATGAACAAGTTCTTCTTGCTATTCAGGAAGAATGCGTCAAAAAGAAAAATGCTAAGTTATTAAAGCAACAGCTAAAGCTAGCATCCAATGCCTGTGAATTGTTTGATGAAACCACTTCTTATGGATGTTTTAAAGCCAAATCTAAAACTCCTAAACGAGCATCCTCTTATAGTTGTACTAAGAATCACACATCCACTAAGCCAAACAAAGGTTTCAAACCTCGAAAGAAATTCTTATTCAAGAAACGCCAGTTTTCCAAAAAGCCTAGGCATTCTAATTGTTTCATATGCAAAAAGCCTGGCCACTGGGCGTCACAGTGTCCTCTGCGGTCTAAAACCAAAACCCAAGCCAAGCTTATGACGATTTTCCAATCGACATATGATCCACAAGAATGGGATTTGGTATCACACCGTTCAGAAGGTGAATACTTCTCACTTTCTGAAGATTCATCTGATGAAGAAGGTAGAAGTCTTACTCCCGTCGATACTTCATCTGACACTGACTCCACTTCATCCCCTGAGACTACCCTCATGAATTTCTTAGAAATCAAGATGTTCACCAATTCCTTTAAAGATATCAACTCTTTAATCCGTCAAAGAAATGAGCTTCTCTCTAAACAGTCAATCCTGACCCCTGGTCAATTTTTTCTTTATGACTACTATTCTAATCAGATTTCAGAGCTCAATTCGCAAATTCAATCCCTGCAACAGCCAAGCGTGGTGAGTATTCAGAATTACACTCCCACTGATGAAGAATTTTCAAGGAATTACAGAGCTAATGTTGCAAAAGATTCTGCCAAAAGTATCCCAACACAAATGAGTGATACTAAGCAGAAGAAACTTATAGATTCTCCAAGCTTTGCCAATGATGAAACTGAAAATGCAATCTTCACATTACAAGAAGAAATTAGAGAAAAAGAATCTTTGATCAAAAGTTTATGGAGATCATTAAAAGTCCAAAAAGAAGAGTTAGCATTCCTTAAATCTCAGCATGAAAAAGAATTAGATCTATTTTGTACAGAACAACTGAGTGATGATGAACAAACTCCTTTTGGTTCTCCTACTAATAAGATGATCAAAGGCTTGGATGATAGAATTATCATTTCTGTGAGCATCAAACCTTCTGGCTATATGGTTTATGATCTAGATGCTCAAATAGATATTGGAGCTATGAATTCTTGTGCTAAATTTGGAGCCATTCCCTCATACTATTGGCAACAAGTGAATTTAGCTTTCAGAGCAGTTAACAAGACTATAATGACAATCAAGCATATCTGCCCTGACTTTCCAATCTATGTCAATAACAAGAAAGTTCCAGTAACCCTGTATAGTTTCGATACAGGGTCTGATCTATTATTAGGTCAAGACTTTGTAAATAAATGTCTTCCTATGACCATACATCCTTCAAAATTAGATCTGACTATTGCTCATGAAGTTGTATCCGTCCAAACCAAGACTGATTTTGTTAGCAGAGTTCCTCATGAACCTTCCCAGAGCCAAAAAACTCTCGAAAGCTCTGCTTCCAGTCTCATAAAAATACAGAAGATTATAAAGCATGTTGAAAGTCATGGTCTGGATGCAATCACAAAGATTAAAACAAAAATCGAAAATGATTGTACTTCAGAACTCCCAAATGCTTTCTGGACCAGAGAGCAATACTTTGTCAGTTTGCCCTACAGAGAAGATTTTCTTCCTAAACCACAAAAAGCATCTGCTAATCACATTTCCCCCACTGAACTAGAATACTGCAAGGCATAAATTCTAGAATTATTGCAGAGAAAGCTTATTGAAAGCAGCAGAAGTCCATGGGCATGTTCTGCATTCTATGTGAACAAACATTCAGAACAAAAAAGAGGAAAACCAAGGATGGTTATAAACTATAAAGCTCTGAATGAAGCCTTGATGCCCATAAGATATCCTTTACCAAACAAAGACCTTTTATTTTCAAAGATTGGTAAATGCAATGTCTTCAGTAAGTTTGATTTAAAGAGTGGATTTTGCCAAATTGGAATTTCTCCTAGTGACAGATACAAAACAGGTTTTGTAGTGCCTCAAGGACAGTATCAATGGCGAGTAATGCCATTTGGTTTAAAGAATGCGCCTTCAGAATTTCAAAAGCGCATGGATGATATCTTTAGGCACCTTCCTTTCGTAGTTGTATATATTGATGATTTACTGGTGTGCTCTATAGATACTAAACATCATGTACAACATTTAGAAATTGTTTATGAACTTCTGTATAAACATGGTTTGGTTTTAAGTAAGTCTAAACTCTGTTGGATGCAAACCAGAATTGAGTACCTTGGTTTAATCCTTTCTCAAGGGAAGATTGAACTACAAGATCATATCCTTAAAAGGTTAACAGAGTTTCCTGATCAGATTCTGGACATAAAACAATTGCAGAGATTCCTTGGATGTCTAAATTATATAAGACAGTTCTATGAACAACAAGCCAAAGATGTAAAAGTCTTACAGCAGAGACTTAGTAATAAATATCCATGGAACTATAAGATGACCCAAGCTGTCCAGATAATAAAACAAAAGGTCCAACACCTCCCTAGTCTTTATCTGCCTGATATGACAATGAAGCTCATAGTTGAAACAGATGCATCTGCAGATACTTGGGCTGCAGTACTTTTGCAGAAGAATGGACCTAGATTAGAAGAAGTATGCATGTATACTTCAGGTTGCTTCACAGAGACTGAAGAAAAATACCCTTCATCCCACCAAGAAATCTTAGCAGTAAAGAAAGGCATAAAGAAATACATAATGTTTTTAAAGCCTGTTCATTTTATTGTTAGGACAGATCTTAAACACATGAAAGGGATGTTGTCTAATAAAAGATTGCTTGAACAGGGAAACAACAGAGTTCTCAGATGGAGCTTATGGCTTGAAGGATTTGATTTTGATATTGAGTACAAGCCAGGAAAAGAAAACTGTTTAGCAGATCTTTTAACCAGAGAAGCTTCTCCAAATAAACAAATAGAATGGCATCCTCCTCCGTAGCCGCCATCAGAAGAGAAGCTCCACCAGGATTTAAATGGGTCTTGGTGTGTGATCATTGTACATATTGTTTCTGTACAGACTGCCTAATAATGTATATTAAAAATAGTCCAGCCTGCTTTGAAATTCTTAAAAGATGGTTCTGCAATAACCATTTTATGTCCTCAAATGGTGATTACTTCAGACTCCATAGAGATTTATTCAGAGGAATTATGACTGGTGGTCCAATGATAGGACAAGTATATATTTGTCTTTATACTCCCTATTTGACCTATTTGGATTACTGTATGATTATGCAACAAGTCAAGTATGATGGATGCATCTGGATCACTCTTGAATGTGATACATTCAGAGAGTATCATTACGAATGGTCAGGATGGTTTTATTTACTTATGTGGCGATATTGCCCCAGAGATCTCGATTTCTTTAATCAAACTGATCAATTGGCTTTTAAGTTGTGGTTTCATGCAGAGATCTGTGAAGCAGGACAACATGATGCTTGGTTCGTGTTCAACTTGTCACATGTAACCAGTACCCTTAAAGAAGTTGCTGTTTCCAGTTCAGATTCATATTATAAAGTATATAGTGATTATTTTGGGAGAACATGCGTGCCAGAAGATCAGCTGATGCCAGTAATGGCAGGGTCCCCTTTCTTCGAATCTTTTAGCAGCATGCCGCCATTTTCTGATGACCACAGTTCACCTCCATCAAGTCATTACTATGACAGTGATGCCTCTTTTGATTCTGTTGAGGAACATAATATTGTTAATAGAATGGAAGCATGATGGACCCTTGTGTCCTTGTAAAGAATAAAAGTTTGTCTGCCATTATGGTTTGTTTATGTTTTCAAGTCTATCGGACCGACAGTGGTGTTCCGACGGTACATGGGCTCCGTAAGCTCCATTATGTAACAGAATATTTACTTTTAGTCATGACATAGACTAAAGTAGAATCTTTGCTTTCGGTCATCCGTAAAAGTTGATGATGGGTCCCCATATGGCCTAGCCTTTAAGGGACGAGATAACAACTGGAGTCCACCAGCTGCCCCATCTAGGCTTTTCGGATAAGATTTGTGACTGGCAGTGGCCCGTGACCCTCTACCGGGAACTGGTTAGAATTTGTATAAATAAGAGGCTTCCCCTCTCATTTGAGGATCCGGAATTTGAGTGTTTCTGAGAGAGAGTCTAGTCTAAGTCTTGTGTCGAGCTGTGTGTATGGTCTTTGCTACTCTTGCCTTCGGGAACCTGAGTCTGCAAATCAAAAACACAGATCTCATTTGTAATGTGCTTATAGTGTCTGTAATGTCCGCAAAATTTATATATTAAAAAAAAACAAAAACAAAACAAAACAAAACAAACAAACATCTAAAATATAATAATTTTAACACTTATTTAAAATAATATATATATGAAAATATATAAAAATATAAAAAACAACTAGTAACTTAAAACTAGTTAAATTAAAAAAATACGTTTAAAATTTACACTTATTTAAAATCAAAATTGAAAAAAATATTTAAAAAATGAAAATATATAAATTAAAAAAAAATAAAATAAAAAAAAAATAAAGAATTTAAAAAAAATACAAAATAGGAAAAACATTAAAATTCTAATAAATTTAACCAGAAAAAACCAAATATGTGGTGGTTGGTTGGGGCGATTCCCTTCCATTTCATTTCAATTTTAAAGTGAAAGGGAAGCCTCACACCTCCCGTCTGTACCAAAGGGCTACCGCTCCACGGGAAGGATGGGTTTAAACCCGCTGCTCTTGTGGAGCGACCTTATGCCTGTGGAGCCGTAGGCCTTTGGGCGCCTACGGGAGGGAAGGGCATTTAATTTGTTAAATATTTTTTAAATTAAAATTTTCAATTTCAAATTGTTTGTTTTTAATTTAAATTTATTTTGTTTTTAATAATTTTGATAAGTTTTTTTAGAATTTATTTTTTAAATTTTAATTATTTGTTTTAAATTTTAAATTGTTGATGTTGTTAATGTCTATTTTAAATTTTAAATTGTTAATTTTAATGTTTGTTTTAAATAAAATAAATATTGTTTTTTTTTATTAAGTTTTTTTTCTTTCATTTATAAATTTATAAATTAGATTTTATTTTTTAATTATTTGTTTTTTATTTAATTTTTAATATATTTTATAAATTTTTGTTGGTTTGTTTTTTTAAATTTAATTGTTTTCGTTTAGTTATTTATTTATTTTTGTGTTTTTTAAATTTTTCTTTAATAGTTTTATTTGTTTTATAATTTTTGTATTTTTAAAAATTTATTATGTACATTTTTTTAAAATTTTCATATTTATAATTTAAAAAAAAAGTTTTTTTTTTTTCCTTTAATTTTTTTTTTTTCTATATATTTGTCTTTAATCAATTATTTCAATTATTTTATGATTTTGTTTGTAATGGTGTTGGCTTTTGAATAATAGTTATAAAAATGTCATAATTTTAAGCTCGAAACAAAAAACGAATGTGTTATTTATAATTTTACGTACTATTTAGAAGATGATTTTGAGGTTTCAGTTTGCAACATTAACAATGGTCAAGGACAGTTTCAAAGAAGTTGTAATATTAACCCCGGGAAAAAGAGGGTGTTATATTCGCTAGCATTAATGTTTTTTTTTTTTGTAAGTAGGAGTTTTGTATTACCTTTCAAAGACTGTAAATACTGAAAATACAGAGAGAACTGTCATGCTAGAGTTTGTGCCGGTCTGAATCACCCATCTGGGAAACCAATCCGACCAACACTTGAAAATATGTCTGAAAAACTAAAAAGTGTTGTGCTAAAAAGACAAAAATAGGCTGTTTAGAAAGTGTGCCATGTAAAGCCTCGAAACCTTCTACGTGTAACTTAGCCAAAAAACCTCACATGCGTAATTTACTGAAGTCCCAAAACATTAAGTCGAGGGTGGAGACCTGAGCTCGGTGTTTCCTTCGTGCGCTTGGTCTGCATGATCCTATTGTCGTTGGAGGAACAACATCTGCTGCATGCACGCTCGTACCCAAATTTGTCTCTATCCCAGACGTGTTCTCTGCCTCATGCGGGTTGCGTGTCGTTGTACGAGGTACCTGAATTGAGCCTAGGAGGGTTGTGAGCATGAGTTTCAACCTTTCCCTGTGTCTATCAATGTTTTCCAATATGAAGCAGAGGTCATCTATGTCCCTGCGAGCGTTGAAGAAAAGACCTTGAAGGTCGTCCCAGGCTGCGAAGAAGCGCTTCCAAACATCATTGCTTGCACAGTCTTGCGGAAAGGGAGGCGAGGGGGGAGGTTACGCTATGGGGGTGGAGGGAGGGGGAGGTGGCGATGGATGGGCATAAGACTCAGGAGGAGGACACGAGGATGATGCAAGAGAAGGCAGAGGGTTGGGGGAAAAACCCAAGGAATTACCATCCTGGTTGAACCATTCAAGACGACAAGCCCATGGCGAGGAGAGCGGGGGAAGAGCTTGCTGGAAAGGAGGAGATTCAACGGAAGTTGAGGTGGTGGAGCTTGAAAGCAGAGGGTCCAATGGGGCTCCCGGATGGCCATGTGGCCGTAAGGTCGATAACACTGGGTGCCTCTCTCTGACTTCCCTCGCTGCTTGGGAATTACCAGGAGAAGGAGGAGGTCGATGGGAGGAGTAAAGGTATGAATAATGGAGCTAAACCAGAGAGTGGAGCTGAGAAAAATCAGAGCGTTTGGGCATCCGACTGAGGATATCGACTAGGAAATGAGCCTCCATGCAATCTCCCAGGGTATTAAATCATACCAGTGCAGGAGCCGAAGGACATGTCGGAAGTTCATCACCATGGCAGAGCTAATGGAGTTGGCACACTGGAGAGGGGCAGTCATTATCCTAGGGGAGCAAATGGGATGTGAGGTCGAGGGATCAATCATTTAGGGAGGAGGGTGGCACCGAGAGGGAGTCACTTGGCCTCTCCACTGTTGGAGTTTGTCAGGCCTCCTTGTGTGGAGTGTTGGGCGTTCCACCTGTCTGTTGGGATGAGTGGACATCTAACACCCCATCCAGGGCACTAGCACTAATGTTTGCTTTGAAGTTTGATTTCAAATTTTTTGTTTGCAATGATATTGGTTGTCAAGATGATGATTTCAAACAAGCTATAATTATAACTTTGAAAAAAGAGAGGTGATGTTGTGTGTTATCACATAAGTTGTAGGTTGGGCAAAGCCCGACCCAACCACCAATTGACAACAATTAGGAGAGAACCTACCCACTGTCACCTTAGGAAGGTGTTCCCGTCACTTTAGAGGTGAGGTAGTCACCTCAAGGGGGGAATCCCGATGACCCTAGGGGGAAATGAGATGGAAAATGATAAGTATGAATGGATGTCCCTAGAGGTCAATTCTAAGTGGTATGAAGAGCTTGGAAAAAAGTCTTAGGAAGGTTGCAAGGGTTTCCAAATGAATTGAGTGACCTGCCAAGTGTGATTATCTGCCCGAGACACAAGGAAAACCAAGCATATAATGTAGTATGTTAGTTGGACAAGCAAGTTAAGCTTGCTGTCCCTAATTGCAGCAAAAGAAAATGATATATATCAGCTCAATAAAGATAGCAAAGGCTGCATTATAAGTGCTAAGCATATGATAAAATAATCAAGATACAATATAGTGAAAGCTATCCCAACTCAATAATGATTAAGCAATGCTCTAGCACAAAAAAGGAAGGTTGAAACAAAAGCTTGCTGCAATGATATTTATCAGCCTTATGGCTGTAGCAAACCAAGCTTTATAGCAGAAAAATTAGCCACTCAAAACCACTTCCAACTAGCTAGATAAGTGCGCTAGGGTTAGTAGAGAGTTAGGGCAAAGTTAGGGCTAAATCCTAGGGTTAGTTTAGGAGCTATTAGGGGTTAGAGGGTTAGTTTTCTACAACCCTATTGTCTATAGGTTAGTTTTGTAACAACAACAATAGTTTGTGGTTGAAAGGGGATGCCTCAATGATTCAAGAGAGCCAAAGGCTCAAGGAACAATTTCCCAAAGAGAACTTTAAAACTTGGAAATTTCACGTTTACCAAGGCATCAACTTATTTCTTCAATGCAACAAATAATCACTAGTGCCTTTAATAATTGGGTTAATGGAGTCTAGCAAAGAAAGAGCTAGAGGTACTACCTCCTTGGTGGTATAAATCCTCTTACTCCCCAAGGAAAATATACCTAGCTAAGGTTTAGGCTAAGAGGGTGTATGCACTTATACATCTCTTAGAAACCCTTGTTAAACCAATAAAATGTAAGCATCAAGTGATGGATACCAAGGTGGGGGTGTATTCCCTTATACTTCCCACTTAGCTCTAGAAAAATAACCTTGACTTGAATAACAAATGATAGCACAATGTAAAAAGCCTTACCAATTCAAGGAAAAAAGCTAAGAGAAACCACCACAATAGCTATAGAATAGCCTTACAAGGATATTGCATCACTTCCATCAACCAATAACTAAAGAGTTATCCATACACAAGAGCACAAGAGGGAGAACTAGCCAAAGATAGCGAAAATTTAAGTCCAATACTTCTCAGAATGGGAGAGTTATGTTATCAAATGAGATCTTATGATCTCTATTTATACAAAATGTTACTAAAATAGTTTGTCCACATAATTTTAGGGTAAACCAAAAGACTAGGGGTCAACAACCCTAATTTTTCCCCTTTACAAAGATAATGTTAAACAGTTCACTTAAAATTTGCTTTTACACAAAAATAAACCCTAACCTAAGGTGACATCACCCCTTTAGGCGACGTTTTGACACTAGGAGAAAGTCATTGGTGTTGGAGAAGTGTAGTTAGGCTTCCCAAAGCCACATGTCAATCATCTAGGGCATTTCTTCATGGTCCTTGTGTCAATGAATAATAACTTCACCACCAAACTCTAACCCTCCTAGATGACTTCATGCCTCCAAAGGTAACGTTTTTCCTCTCCTAGGAAAAACGTTTGGCATGTGAGGGTTAGGTCATGTCGTCCACAATGTCTTCTAGGCCTTCGAAGGTATGTCTCTCTCATCCGACATGTTGGCCCTTGACATCTAACTTGTGGACTTCAAGCCCCATGGAAGCCCAAGCTAGGCTTGTTCCTTCAAAACTATCCACCAACTAGGTACTGCAAAGAAAAATAAGCATGCCCTCAAAGGATCTCAAGTCAAAACATCATGATGAGTAAATCAAATCAGTAAATGATCCACCTAAGCATGTGCATCAAATATTACCTAGTCAAACAAGTAAGTGCTCAAAGACATTATGTGACTTGCCAAGCTTGGATATGGGAGGGTTGACGAGGTGTCCTATTGGGTAGATCTTCCCAACTAGGTTAAGGAGTGTTTCCCAAGTGATCCCTCTCCAATCCATGTAAAGTGGATGAACTGGTTAAGGATCAAGACTCAATGGGCATGGGGCTCATGCCATACAAGGGGTTGTAGTGTCTCATTCATGGGTTCCTTTGTAGAGGGTGTGTGGCACCTTCCTTTGCAATGCAATTTTTCCAAGCCCATCATTTTTCCATTCTTTGTTTATTTCATGCTTTAAAGACGAGTTGATGGCCACTGTCCTGGCGTGGTGTCCAGATAATGACAATGTCACTCACAAATACCTTGTAGAAATGAGAAGGCTGGCTTGTGATGGGACCCCCTTTCTCTTAGTTGTGCAACTGAGTGCCACTACCCTGGCTTGGTGGCCAGATGATGGTAATGTCATAC
>ML827129.1:6484-18654 GCA_009831015.1 Picea engelmannii | reverse complement strand
GTGAAATAATTTTACTACAAAGAAGCATGGAAGAGTGCGTATATACCCCTCCAAAGAAGCTAATGGATGAAAATCAAAATTTGCTAAAGAAATTTATTATGAGTTTAAGGATGGAGCATTTATAAGTACAATGCATTTAATATATATATATATATATATATATTTTTTTTATTTATTTTTTATTTTTTATTATTATTATTATTATAAAAAAAAGAATCTAATATAATATGAAATAATAATAATAATTATTATTATTGAAAATTGGAATCTAATATAATATTTTGTAATTAGAAATTGTTTGGGATTTAGATTGGGTTAATTTTTTTTTGGATTGTGATGGATTGAGAGTGTTGAGTTAATTATTTAATAGATTTAAATGATAAATAAGGTTTTGTTTGTTTTTATAAATTATATAGTGTAATATAATATTTTAGTTATAAATATGAAGTATTGGTTAGGCAAAAAAGTGATAAGAGGAAGTTTTGAATAAAAAAAATGATACGAGGAGGTTTGAGGCATTTCATTACTTTTGAATTTATATATTATTCAGAATGATACATAATTTCATTACAAATACGATGTATTAGCTAAAAGAGATGTATGGGTTATAAAAAGAATAAATATGATGTATTGGTAGAAAAAAAGATGATATGGAGAGAGTTGGGTACTTTATGTTTTTTATTTAGTAGGTAATTAGAAGTTTATTTTTATATATATTAAAAAATAAAATATGATTTATTTTTTATTTTTTATAATATATAGTTAGGTTATATATACTTATATATTAAAAAAAGATGAAGTATTTTTATAATTAAATTATATATACTTTTATATATATTAAAAAAAAAATGAAGTATTTTTTCCAATGTGTTTAGGCTAAAAAAAAAAAAGCTTTATATATATATATTTTTATAATATATTAGAAAATATATTTAGGCTATATATATACTTTTATATATATTAAAAAAAAATGAAATATTTTTTCCCAATGTATTTAGGCTATAATAATAATAATATATATATTAAAAAAAAGATGAAGTATTTTTTTCGCAGTATATTTACGGTATAAAAAATAATCTTTTTACATATATATTTATAATATATTAGAAAATAAAAGATGAAGTATTTTTTCACAATATATTAAGCAATACAATTTATTTAGACTATAAAAAATAAGCTTTTTACATATGTTTTTATAATATATTAGAAAATAAAAAATAAGTAATTTTTAACAATATATTAAGCAATAAAAGATGAAGTGTTTTTCATAATATATTAGCCAGTTTTTATTTATTTATTTTCATAACATATTAAACAATAAAAAATAAGTAATTTTTCATAAAAGATAAGTAATAAAAGATGAAGTGCTCCCTCTCTAAATGTATAAACTATATAATCATTACATAGTATTTGGGAATTTGACATAGTGAGTGGCCACTCTATGATGACATAAAGAGACATGAAGTTGCCCTTAAGGGAATCTCACGCCACACAATGCCTTTGGAAATATATCAAAAGTGAAATGACCCTTCTAAATACATGCATAAAATGTTCATTATTTAGGAATTTGACATAGTGAGTGGCCACTCTATGATGACATAAAGAGACATGAAGTTGTCCTTAAGGGAATCTCAAGCCACTCAATGTATTTGAAAATGTATCAAAAGAGAAATGACCCTTCTAAATACATGCATAAAATGCTTAATCTTAACTTAGGACTCTTCTTAAAGGCCATGCATTATGACTATATTTATCAGAGATATTATTCATCCAATCAAGCTTATTAATCTCCTCGTTCTCTAACAAAGGTGTGCATTATTAATCTCCTCTTTCTCTAACAAAGGTGTGCATTGTTGAGAAGAGGCCATGCATTATGGATATATTTCTCAGAGATATCCATCCAACCAAGCTTATTAATCTCCTCTTTCTCTAACGAAGGTGTGCATTGTTGAGAACTCGTAAGTAGTTGGTCCACAAAAATATTATTGTTTTAAAGTAAAAAGAGACTTTTGAATACTATTGTGTACCATAACGTTACACATAAGTTAGTCTCTAAGAGAAAAAAAATACATGGTATGGGTGTATGTGTATCAACCATACATCATACTCTATGTAAATAAGTGATGATTCCAAAGATAATTTTATGATGTAAGGGCTTGAATATTCACTTGTAACTAATAATGTGTCGTAGCATAAGTGTTTGCACCCTTTCTAATTACTTATGCTTTGTTCGACGAAGACCCAAACCCAAATCCCAAACATTGACATGACCAATACACTAAAAAGTTACAATGTGGAGGGGATATCTTCAAGCGAAAGTTGAAAATATTTTCTCCCCAACATAGCAAAGATGTATCCTTGACATTATCACTCCTAAGATGTGTACATATATTAATCTAAAGAATAGGCATGAGAACTATACCCCCAAGTCGATATATGATGTGTGCTCAAGACGACTCACCATGTCTCTAGGTGAAATTCAAGTTAGCCAATGTATCATTAGTTTTTTTTGAAAAATGCTTGATTGAAAAGAAGCTAATTTATTAGAGATAATTGAACCCAAATGGAGGAAATAATGATGCTCTACTCTCACCAACTATGTAAAACATTATTAACATTAAGAATATTAAAAAGTGTAATCTTTATTTTCTCAAAATTTTCTCTATTATTTGTAATAAAAAATATTGTTAAAATTTTTAATCAACAACCAACAACCACGATGCAAATAAATAATATCATCAATGCAAAGAAAAATGATATCATTACACCATAAACCAAACATCCACACCATTTTTCATTCTTGTAAATTATGCTCCAACGAACCATTATATAATTCAAAAAGTGTACATGGAAGAGGAAAACCATTGTGACTCTAATAATATCAATGTAATCACCTACAATTGTGAAGAGGTAAACCAAATCTATCTCGTCAAGATGCATTATTGTTGAGATCACTATTGGAGACATGAAACCCGAGTGTGAAGCCTCTTTAAAAAAAATGTGAACATTGTATTGAAGCTGTAATACCCCAAGGCCGAGCCCCTGCTGTATTGTAATTTTGCTTATAGGCTGGTGAGCCGAGTGATTATAAGCTGAGAGACTTATGTGTTTATTATGTTGGTGAGCCAAATGCCAAGGCCAAGAGCCTGATTTTTTGTATATGTAATTTTGCAAATCATTAATAAAAAAAAATATAAACACTGCTGCATGTAGACCGACCACGAAGAAACGTTACGGGGGACTAAGCTCCACTAGGTAGGGTAAGGAAGGGAGGGGCTAAGTATTTGGGCCTAGGGGCTAAGCTAGGGGGCTTACCTCTAGAAGAATAATATTCTAATATTATTTCCTGAAGACTAAGGTGGACATGATATGTTTTTGTTATGCTAAGTTCTTGGAAAGGGGACTTAGGCTAAATGGAGCGCATGCAGCTCAAGGAAGACAAGTGTCGACCTGGGATCATGTAGTTAAAAGATGAAGCATCAGCTGTGTTGAGGGGTTCGTTGGTCATTCTGCCATCCTTCGCCTGAGTTCATCCTGTCCATTCTCCCATCCTCCTTCTGAACTTGAGACCTTCGTCGTCTGACCTCTGCATACCCTCACACATATCTGAAAACATAAACCGTGAAGCCGTCCTGTGTTGTTTCCTGTGAAGGCCGACACAATTATAGTCACCTGAGCCGTGTTGTGACTTAGCGTTAGGCCATTGCCTTTTGGGTGTCCATAACCATTTTTCCCTGTTCTTGTTGCTGTTACTATTGTTGTCACCCATACCCGACTGTAGCTGAGTCGAAGACTGGTTGAAGAGGCAGGTTGTCAGGCCTGTGAGAAACTCTCCCAGGTGAGAGAGTTCGTTGGGAAGTGAGTTCTCCTAGAAGGGAGTCCTGTAGCATCTACAATACTCTGAGACTTCTGGTCCAGCCTGTTGCTGAAGTCCAAGGTAAGGGAGGGGTACTAGCCGATGGAATTGTATTAGTGAAGGTGTATCCTCCTGGGGTGGATAAGGCATGTGGGGAATGAGGGTCTATGGGTTGTAGGCATAAGTGGATCTTGGGATAAAAGATCCTTCCTGTTGCTTTGTGTGACTTCCTTGTTGTCCTTGCCAAGCCTAGAATTCCCTTTCCCGGTGGAGTTTAGTCCCAGCTTGAGGGTGACCTACTGATGAGAGTGATGAGAAGCACGGTCTAAGGCTGGGAGGTTCGTGGAAGGTCTGCACGCAGTTGGTGGATTTACTCCAGCTAAAAGATAAGTATCATTTATGTGCTTAATTATGTATTTTATGCATGTTTGGGTTACTTGAAATGTATCATGTGTTCCGTTGCATGTGGACTTACTGTTAATCTCAAATGCATATGTATGGTAGAAGTAATTATTTGTTATTTTTTTTAAATTCATTAAAATGCATGTTATATATATGTGTGTACGATTCCGCGTGGTAGCGTTACCCGACCATGTTGGAAGGCCTGGTTGTTTGGGTAGCGTTATCAGAGTTTAGTGAAGTGTCATGTTGGTGGCATTGCCCGACCTATTGGTGGCCGGGGATGTTACAATATGGTATCAGAGACCAGGTTTTCAACATTGAGCCTGGATGGGCCATGTCAGTGGAAGTTGAAGCAAAATTTTCGGAAAGAATTTTTGTCGAAGTAGACAAAATTAATGTTCAGAGCCAAGGTTTCAAACATTGATCCTGAATGGGCTAGATAAGTTGTCATTAGACCCAAGGTTTCAAAGGAAATTGTGTCTGGAGGACCAATTTCGAAACTCAGAACCTTCCTGAGTGCCAAGAGGTTACCTTGGCCATGTTACAAAGATTAGGAGGAGTAGCGGTATCGCAAAACCGCAACTTATGTTGTATTTGGCCACAAAGAGAGAGATCACAACACTGGTGGTGTTGGGACTGTAGGATTTGTTCGAAAGGAAGGGAAATCCTTTACGACCGTCAGATCTGGAGAAGGTGTAGAAGGGTTATCCTGCAAGCCCTTCAGACTTCATGACTTCAGTGAAGTCTGATGCACAAACTTCCGAAGCCCGAAACTCCGAAGTCCCGAGGAGAGATCTACACCATAGATCTGGGGAGAAGTATTACCGTTAGATGAAACCAAGAGCGAAAGATAAAGAGGTTCATAATTTTAGATTTTAGAAGATTGGAAGGAAGCAAGCGTAAGAACTTTCGAAGTCTGAAACTCCGAAGTGACATGGCATGGTGATGTCACTTGGTTTGATGTGGACACATGCGTTGTGTGCCACGTGTCAATGGGTTTTGAACCCGTAGAAGTTTGAAATGTCGTATGGAACGTGACACGTGTCACTCATCTGACTGAACCACATGTCAACCTCTAGTATTCCACCATGTGGCATTCCGTATGAGCATGGCTAGTGGGGCCGAGGTTACGTAACATAGTTAAAGGTTAGAGGACCCACACTGGCGTTGATCACGATACATCCAGATTGACGGCTAGGAGGAATTGTGGGGACCCAATTTGCATGGAAGTTAATTATCCCAGGCGGTCCCACAATCCAAATCGTGGTTTTACTGAGGGGTTATGTGTCATCGTCAGAAGAATTGCAGGATGAAAGGAGGGTTACTCCAAACCACCGTTGCATGCCCCCGCAATTGGAAAACGTTAAGTGATGTGATGTAATGACGTCACCAAAGGTGACTGGGAATGTTTGGATATTAACAGTTCAGATGTGTGGATGCGAGATCCTTTGAAGCTCCGAAGTCCCGAAGACCTAGAACTCAAACACCTGAGGTTCCATAGTAAGTGTCAGTCGTCGGATGCTGAATAGACGTGGATGGTTGATCCGCCCTACTTCGCGAGTTCGGTAACTCAGAACTCCGAGAGATTGTTGTCTTGTGCTTTGAAAATTTCCGAAGACGAAGGCCTGAGTAAGCACCTTTTGACTTAGTGCTTGGTCATGGACCACGATCACATGGGTTGGGGACTGAGAGAAAGGGAATAGTGCCCAAAAATTATTACAAAGCAAAGAAAATCTTGGAAAGAAAATGAAATCTAAACGTTTTCTTAAATCAGATTGGTTTATGAATGTTGTAGAAATTGTTAAGGAATGATGGCCTAACAAATTCGGTTGACTGCACGTTGTGTTTGCAGAGTTCAAAGAGTGTCAGGACCACAACGAATTGCCATTGAGTCCAAAGAAATGGAGGAGGCACATAATTCTTCCAGTTCAAAGAATGAAAAAAGGAATGGATGTCCATTTAGGAGTGGAAGAATCGAACTCCAATGGGCACGGAGAAGAGATGGATAAGGAAGGGAATATGATGAAAATCATTGAACGATTGCAGAAAGATGCCCAGGATCACCGAGCTGATAACATAAAGCTCATGAATCCAGGGATCAACAGGGAGAATTCAACTTAAATTTGATGCAGAGCCTGGAAAGAATCGAGAAAAAGTTGGATAAGGAAAGTGACTCAAGAAAAACAGGGAGTCACAATAACCCTGAGAGGAAAAGAAGATCAAGAAACGTTAGTAGACATCGTCGTCACTTTCCGAAACATTCCAATAAGGAGGCACACAGTAGTTCAAGCCCATCTCCTACCAGAAAGCATAGGAGATCTGGAGTGGATGAACTGAGGGGTGGAATGAACAAGATTAAGCCTCCTACTTTTGACAGAGAACACGAGAAAGATGAAGATGTTGAGACTTGGCTGTTGGGCATGAGGAAATATTTCCAACTGCAGAACTATTCTTCTCATGCAGAGGGAAGAATTTCCATTTACCAATTTAAAGGAAAGACATTCAGATGGTGGGAGCAACTTGTGCAAGTACAACATGTCAGAGAGAAGAATGTTACTTGGAGGGAGTTCAAGAAGCATTTTGAAAGGAAGTACTTAACTAAGAGGTATTACGACATAAAGATGAAAGAGTTCTTTGAACTCAAGCTTGACAACATGACCATTGATGAATATGAATGAATATTTTTGGAGTTGTTGAAGTATGTTCCTTTCATCAAGGATGAGACTGTCAAAATTCAAAGGTATTTGAATGGACTGCCATCTTCCATCAGTGACAAGATCCATTATGATGACCCAAAAACAATGGAAGAAACTATAAGGAGAGAAAAATGCTTATATGATCAGCAAAAAGAAAAGCCCACTTTCCAAAAAGATTGGGAAGACAAGAAGAAGTTAAGAGGGAGCAAAGGAAAAAGGGAATCAAACCACCATTTTTCAAGAATAGAACTCAAGGACAACCAGGTTTTAGAGAGCCCAGGAAGGCTAAAGTAGGTGGACAAATTCCAAGACATCCACCTATGGAATGTTGGGCTTGTAAAGGAAATCATAGGTATAGAGATTTCCCCCACATAAATGACAAAATGAGATTTGTGCACAATATTCAACAAGCAGAAATAGTGGAGGAAATGGGAAGTAGAGTACCAAGGATCTATGCAGCCCTGGACAACAAGCAAGAAGAATATCAGTTGCACATGATTGAAGTGGAAGGTATGATCAACAACCATGCCTTTACTATTTTAATTGATTCAGGGGCTAGTCATAGTTATGTAGATCTCAGAGTGGTGGAAAGTTTGCAATTGTTGAGAAGCAAACATGGAAAATATTGGTTAGTGCAACTGGCTACAAGAACCAAGAGAAATGTTACAAAATTGGTTAAGTCCTGTCCAGTGGACATGAACAAACTATGCACGAGAGATGAATTGAACATTTTACCTTTAGGTTCCTATGACTATCTAATTGGGATGGATTGGTTGGACTAGCTCCACGCCTTCTTAGACTATCATAACGAGGCATTCACTTGCCTATATGAGGAAGGGAATTGAATAATAGTCCAAGGAATTCCCAGGGTAGTTACTGTTAGAGAAATCTCAACAATGCATATGAATAAGTGCTATAGGAAAGGTTGTCAATTATTTGCAGCCTAAACAGAGGAAGCACCTAAGGATAAGGTGTCACATATTGAAGACCATGCAATATTAAAATATTTTGAGGATGTATTCCATGAGGTACTAGGACTACCCACGAGGAGAGACATTGAATTCTCTATTAACTTGATGCCTGGAGTAACTCCAGTGTCAAAAACTCCTTACAGAATGAGTACACTAGAGTTAAAAGAATTGCAATTACAACTTAAAGAGCTTTTGAAGAAGGGGTATATACGCTCAAGTGTGTCACCTTGGGGAGACCTGGTCCTATTCGTGAAGAAGAAGGATGGAACATTGAGATTGTGCATCGATTTCAGACAGTTGAACAAAGTGACTGTTAAGAACAAGTATCCTCTGTCGAGGATTGATGATCTCGTTGATCAGTTGAAGGATGCCAATATATTTTCAAAGACAGATCTCAGGTCAGGGTATCACCAGGTAAGAATAAAGGATGAATACATCAACAAGACCACCTTCAAAACAAGGTATGGTCATTATGAATTCACGGTGGTGCCATTTGGGTTGTCAAATGCACTCGCTGTTTTTATGTGCCTAATGTATGGTGTATTCAGGGAATATCTAGATAAGTTTGTCATAGTATTTTTGGATGACATCCTGGTGTATTCTAAGTCATAGGAAGAGCATGAACAACATCTGAGGATGGTGTTGCAAGTGTTAAGAGAGCACCAACTATATGCCAAACTGAGAAAGTGCTCATTTTATCAAAAGAAGATCCATTACTTGGGGCATATTATTTCAAAGGATGGGATAGTTGTAGATCCTGAGAAGATAGAATCCATAAGAGAATGGTCAATGCCTAAGAACATGACATAAGTCAGATCCTTTATGGGTCTAGCTGGCTATTACAGAAGGTTCATTGCAGGGTTCTCAAGGATAGCTCACCCTATCACTTCCTTGCAAAGGAAGGAGAATAAGTTTCAGTGGATAGAAGAATGTGAGAGAATCTTCCAATGATTGAAACAGTTGTTAACCAATGCTCCAATCTCGAGAATTGCAGATCCAAATGAAGATTTCGTAGTATGTACAGGCACATGCAAAGAAGGACTGGGATGAGTCCTAAGCCATAATGGATTTGTAATATGTTATGAGTCCAGGAAGCTGAAAGAGCACGAAAAGAACTATGCCACTCATGATTTGGAGTTGGCGACTATTATTCACGCTCTAAAGAAATGGATGCATTACCTCATGGGAAAGAGGTTTGAATTGAGGAAAGACCATAACGGTCTGAAGTATTTGTTTGATCAACCAACCTTAAATGCTAGGCAACATAGATGGTTAGAATTCCTTTGTGAGTACAACTTTGATATCAATCATATCAAAGGAAAGGAGAACAAAGTGGCTGATGCACTCAATAGGAGAGTGCATGAACTACATGCTACAACCATTAGCATGTACCAAATTGACATTAAATGCAGAATTTTGGAAGCTGCAAATGCATATTTACAGTACATGGAGCTGGTAGAAAAGCTATAGCAAGGTGAGATGCCACAGAAAATGGAAGATTATAAGTTGGGAGCTGATGGAACACTCCTGTAAAAAAACAGAGTTTATGTACCCAATGTCCAGGAATTGAAACTTATGATTTTGAAAGAAATGCATAATGTGCCTTATGCCGGGCACCCTGGATATCAAAAAACTGTGGCAACATTCAAAATCCATTGCTTTTGGCCAGGTATGAAGAAAGAGATTACAAAATACATCGCTAGATGTATGGAATGTTAGAAGGTTAAAGCTGAGCACAGACACCCAACAATGTTGCTACATCCTTTACCCATCCTTGAGTGGAAGTGGGAAGTAGTGACAATGGATTTCATCACAGGATTGCCCAAAATAGGAAAACAACATGATTTAATCATGGTGGTTGTGGACAAGCTTACGAAATATGCCCATTTTATTCCATTAACGACTACTCACAAGGCATATAACGTTGCCAATATCTTTATAAGGGAAATAACACGATTGCACGGTGTTCCCAAGACAATTGTGTTTGACAGATACCTGAAATTCACCTCAAAATTTTGGAAAGGGTTATTCAAAGGGTTCAGAACGAATTTAAACTTCAACACTGCTTATCATCCTGATTCCGATGGGCAGGCAGAGAGGGTGAAACAAGTGATAGAAGACATGTTAAGGATGTATGTGATGGGAAAACCATCTAAATGGGAAGACTACCTACACTTGCTGGAATTCACCTACAACAATGGGTATCAAGCATCACTAAAGATGAGCTCGTTTGAAGAAATTTACGGTAGAAAGTGCCACACTCCAGTAAGCTGGGATAACCTATCTGATAGAGCAATAGTTGGACCAGAGTTGCTCAAGGAAATGGAAGAGCAAATGCAGAAGATTAAGCAGAATTTGAAATCTGCCCAAGACAGACAGAAAAGTTATGCTGATAAAAACCGAACCCACAGAGATTTTAAAGTGGGAGAGCACGTTTTCCCGAAAGTGAAAGCTAACAGAAGTTCCCTAAAGTTGGGAAACTGTTCCAAGTTGGCAGCCAGATTTTGTGGACCGTTTGAAATCCTAGAAAGGATTGGACTAGTTGCATATATGCTTGCATTGCCTGCATCAATGACTGTACATAATGTGTTTCATATTTCATTTCTTAATAAATATATACTTGATGCTAATCATGTAATTGATTGGAATGTGATTCAGGTGGAGCAAGAAGGCGTCTTGCAGGTGCATCTGGTGCGTATACTGGACTGAAAAAGCAAGCAGCTCCGGAATCGAGCCATAGGGCTTGTAAAAGTCCAGTGGACCTGGTACAGTCCCGAGGAGGCAACATGGGAGCATGAAGATGCTATGCGTGCAGAGTACCCACATATTTTTGAAGATTTTGGAAATCTTGCTGTTGTTTTGTAAATAAGTTGCACTGAGGACAGTGAAAAAGTAAGGGGAGAGGATTGTAATACCCCAAGGCAAAGCCCCTGCAGAATTGTAATTTTTCTTATAGGCTGGTGAGTCGAGTGATTATAAGATGAGAGACTTATTTTTTGTATATGTAATTATGCATATCATTAATAAAAAAAAATATAAACACTGCTGCGTGTAGACCGACCATGAAGAAGAGTTATGGGGGACTAAGCTTCACTAGGTAGGGTAAAGAAGGGGGGGGGCTAAGTATTTGGGCCTAGGGGCTAAGCTAGGGGGCTTACCTCTAGAAGAATAATATTTTAATATTATTTCCTGAAGACTAAGGTGGACATGATATGTTTTTGTTATCCTAAGTTCCTAGAAAGGGGACGTAGGCTAAATGGAGCGCATGCAGCTCCAGGCAGACAAGTGTCGACATGGGATCATGCAGTTAAAAGCTGAAGCGTTAGCTGTGTTGGGGGGTTCGCTGGCCATTCTTCCATCCTTCGTCTGAGTTCATCCTGTCAATTCTCCCATCCTTCGTCTGAACCCGAGACCTCCGTCGTCTGATGTCTGCATACCCTCACAGATCTCTGAAAACAGAAACCGTGAAGCCGTCCTATGCTGTTTCCTATGAAGCCCGATGCAATTGTAGTTGTTTGAGCCATGTTGTGACTTAACGTTAGGCTGTTTCCTTTTGGATTTCCATAACCATTTTCCCCTATTGTTGCTGTTGTTGTCACCCATACTCGGTTGTAGTTGAGTCGAAGACTGGTTGAAGAGGCAAGTTGTCAGGCCTGTGAGAAACTCTCCAAGGTGAGAGAGTTTGCTGGGAAGTGAGTTCTCTTGGAAGGGAGCCCTGTAGTAGCTACAATACTCTGAGACTTCTGGTCCAGCCTGTTGCTGAAGCCTAAGGTAAGGGAGGGGTACTAGTCGATGGACTTGTATTAGTGAAGGTGTATCCTCCTGGGGTGGAGCAGGCGTGTGGGGAATGAGGGTTTGTGGGTTGTGGGCATAAGTGGCTCCTGGGATAAAAGATCCTTCCTGTTGCTTTGTGCGACTTCCTTGTTGTCCTTGCCAAGCCTAGAATTCCCTTGCCCGATGGAGTTTAGTTCTAGCTCAAGGTTGTCCTACTACTGAGAGTGATGAACAACGCGGTCTAAGGCTGGGAGGTTCATGGAAGGTCTGCACGTAGTTGGTGGATTTACTCCAGCTAAAAGATAAGTATTATTTCTGTGCTTAATTATGTATTTTATGCATGTTTGGGTTACTTGAAATGTATCATGTGTTCCATTGCATGTGGGCTTACTATTAATCTCAATTGCATCTATATGGTAGTAGTATTTCTGTGTTAATTGTTTTAAATTCATTAAAATGCATGTTATATAT
>ML827128.1:124646-140166 GCA_009831015.1 Picea engelmannii | reverse complement strand
GCAATTTGACACAACCTGCATTTGTCCAACATTAACATTAGACATTCAATATGATTTTTCAATAAACTAAAAACAGTCCAATCATCAAAATATGCTTGTAAAAATTTATGTAGGAACTCTTTGAATGCTTTGACCACCACCCTGGAAAAGATGGTTGAGGAATTAATTATTCCAAACCGAATCACTGTATACTAGTAGTATCCTCATTCTGTTGCAAATGTGGTCTTATGGCGATCTTCCTTGGAAATCCGGATCTGATGGTATCCCAAGAATCCATCTGTAAAAGAATATACTTGCTGGCCTCCCACATTATCTAACACTTCATCAGTGAATGGTGTAGGTAAGGGGTCATGCAAACATGCATCATTCAACTTCCTGAGATCTACACAGATCCTGATCTCTCCTGTCTTCTTGTCTTGCACCACCATAGGGATAATCCATTCTGATTCTTTGAGAGGTTCTATAATTCATGTTTCCAACATTCTGTCGAGCTCAATTTTCACTTTCACCTTATACTTAGGGTTCAACCTGTAGGGTCTCTATTTGACTGGTCTTGCATATGGCTTCAAAGGGATCCTCATCTCTCCCATAGGCCCTTTAATGCCCTTCATATCAGTGAACTTGGTTGGGAACAAGTCTTGATATTCATGCAGTAACTCTGTGATTTTTTCAATAGTGGCATCATCCCAATAATATCCAAAATTTGAAAGCTTCAATGTCTTATCTATAACTATATTGACTTTCATAATCTTGATTGGCTTTCCAATGAATGGTAACTCAACTCCTGGTCCTTCCACATCTCTTTGGCCTTCTGTTTCTACAATGTTTACCTTCCTAGGATTATTGTCTTCATCATCATTGATGTTGTAACAGCCTTGCAATTTCTGAAGGGGCACAGTCCATTCATCCTCTTCTTGTTCTAAAGGGAGGCTATAGGCCTCCTCAAATAATTTATGTCTTACAATCTGTAATGCTTGGTCTACTGACAAATATTGACTCTCAAATAAGAAGGTAGTTAAAAAATTCTGAGTTATACCTTCCCAATCTATAGTGTTGAGTCACAACTCTGCTTGAAGGTACCGGTTGATAGGTGTCGTGTCCAGTGTGTTAATGAATTTATTCACCCATTTCTCTTGAGGAATGTTGCTCTAGGCTTCCTTGCAACTTCACACATGGTCCTTTGGGTAGCTTCGACCTGTGTACCGAACTTTGCAACCTTCTACTTGGGATGATAACTGTGTGGTCATCAGGGTAAGGCCTTGTACCCATTATGAAATGTTATTTTTATGTGTCCCCCACCTTCTTGATGGGGTTTATTTCAGGGCCTCATCCATTGCCAAAAATCTTTGTTTCATTGGTACACTTTCTTCAAAGTCTGACAAGAAGGTTTCTAAAGGATTCATACCATCAAAGGTGGGTAAGTTACTTATTGTTGTGCCAATCCAATGAACTTCCTTGGTTAATCTAGCACATCTCCTTGTATATACTTCATACATTTTATTCTTCCAGTTCTCCAGTGCTTCTTCTGAGTCCGATGAACATGCACTGTCACTGCGCCAACTTAGGTTTTCATCTGCCATAGGATTAATGTAATCTTGTTGTCTGGTTGTTAATTTTATATGTTTTCCAGTTCATATGCGCGGTCTTCCTCTCTGATGGGCTCTGTGTATCGCTGACCTTCATCTAGATATAAAGGCACAATGACCCTAAGGCCATCTCTTTAAAAAGTCATATGTATTTTCTTTAAATCAATCACAATGGAATTATTGAAAGCCCAATCAATTCCTAACAGCATAGGGTAAGGACATCTATCATCAACTATCTCAATTACCTCAAAATATGCAAACATTCTTACTCTGTCGATGTCCACTGGGACATGTTCCAATTTGCCAAAGGGGCTTATTGCCTGTTGATTATCCATCCTAAGCCTGATAGGGGAATAGATCAACTTCGATTTTCCCATCAGTGCCCAGGTATGCTTCATCATGACATTGAGTTTCGACCCTAAGTCGAGGACCACATAGTCTATATCATACTCTCCAATTTGGGCATTCAAGTGTAGTTCCTTATTTGTCCTCCTCTTTTTAGTGATTTGGTGTACTTCCCTGTTCAACAAAGGGTCTACCTTTCCTAGCTCATACTGTCTGATTCAATTTTGTAGCTCTTGTACAATGATTTCATCTTGAATCAACTTAATACAAGTATATAAAAATTGCATGAGCTTGCTTACCTCTTTTCCTTCTTTTGGTGAAGAAGACTGATCAAATGCCTGAGGCATTCCATATTCTCTCACTTCTGATCGTGTATTTGATAAAGAGAATTGGTGTGCTTTGAACTCTTTTCTTGCCTCTTAAAATATTTGTCTTTCTTTCTTTGCATAAAAATTTTGGGTCTTCTCTATAGCTTTCCTAATTCATGAGTCTTCTGTAGTCTTTCCTTGGGTCATTCTGTCTTCTCCTTTAATAGCACCTCCTCTAGTTATAACAATGACTCTAGGGTCTTCTCCGTGAGGTTCAACATATATCAATTTCACTTGCGGGTTCTGCTACAGTCCCCGTCTTTCCTGAAGCTTAGCCAAAAATGTTGGAGATTCCTTGATAACATGCTCGAAGGAGTTGTAATAGCTGCAAGTGGTACAATATTTATGACAGTCCCTTGTGAGGTGTCCTGGTTGTGCACAATTATAACAGATTTTTTTTCATCCACCTCGACCCATTCCTCCTCCTCTTCCTCTTCCTTTGAATCCACCGTGAGGATTGAAGTTTCCTCTCTCAGGGGAGTTATACTGCGTAGTGTTTCCTTCTTGTTGTACTTTGCCTTGAATTTTGTATATGTCTCTTGACCTTTCATGCATGAGATCGTAAGCCCTACAATCCCTATCATCATGCCCCACAAACTTACAGAATTTGAAATACAAATTTGTAGGTGTCTGAACATACTTTTGCATGTAATAACACTCACCAGGGTGATGTCTATTTCTGCATACCTCGCACCAGGGTAAGGTGACTTGTTTCAAAGGGCTCGGAGCTCCAGAGGCCAAGTATTCATGGAATAGGGGAAAATGTTCCTTGTCATGGACTTATGATATGCATCTGACACACCATATGTGTTCTCTTTTATCTTTTCTTCATATCTTCGACCCGCAGAGACAAACTAGTTAGCTGACTCAAGATATGACTCATACCTGAGCTGGATTCTCCCATATGGGATGATTATAGCTTCATGGGGATCTTCAACACCTCAGATTGTGAATCAATATTCTGTTGCATTAGAGGAACTCTTATGTGTGGTAAGAGAGCAACAATGAACCATTCTTTGTTTTGCTCATTTGGGATCTAAAAAGTCAATCGACCGGTTAAGGTCTTGAATCTCTAATCAAATTCCCAAATAGGTTCGACTACCTTTTGCTTGATCTCTTTCAGATTTGTAATACATTGTGACTCCAACTTGGGTTTCTTGAACTCTATAATCAATGCGTTCTTGATCTGATTCAACTTCTTAGGCTGTGCAAGTCCTTGGACAAGCTTCATGTACCAACTCAGTGCGCGATCCCTTAGGGTGGTACTAAACTCAGTTCTTTTAACAGCTTCATTGGTGAAATTTTTAATATTCCATATGGATTCACATAGTAAGTAGTGTTGATCAGGGTCTTTAGACCCATCTCCCCTAAAAATAGGGAGCCTCATCTCATCTGCCATAGATCTTCCTAGGGTTCCTGACTGACTCTGTGGTGGACTACTAGTGACAGTGCTCTGAACACTCTGGTGGCTGGGATTAATCTGATTGCTTAATGATATTGAATCAAAAAGAGGGATAATGATACTTACTTCAGTAGTCTGTGCAGTTCCTGAAGTTTTTGGCTCGTCCCGACGAGGCTCTTCAAATTTTCCTTCCTCTGCCCTAGCGAGTTATGAATTCTCTTCATTCGTTAGATCTGCCTCTTCTCCACTGTAGAAACCCTCATCCTCGTATTTCTTCTTAAATAATTTCACAAGGTGAACTTCTCTGAACGCTCTTCCATTACGCATATGTCCATCCTTTGTGTCGTTGTCGCTGTCTGAATTCTTGAACATTAACATTTTCAAATCCGACCAATCTACTGTATCTTCAAGATGTTATTCTCATGTAATAACATCTTGATTCTCAACTTTAGGAAGTGTACAAATTTTCCTCTGGGTCCCTTGAAGAAGTATCTCTCAACTTGGCTATATGACTCTACCCTGTCAACAACAAACTCGGTGATGTACCCTCCAATGGTTCTATCAAGCCAATGATCTATTGCTCGTGATACAACATTATCAACACTCTTGACCTTGATCAGTGTCGATGTCCAAACCATAGGAGGTCTGGATCAGATATCAAACTGGGTATATGCTAACCTAGGTAACCACTCATATATATCCTTTTGATTCCTCCAAAGAAAATTTCATGTATATCAGTAAAGATATATCTCTCCAACCAATCCTCTGTACTAATATTAGGGTTCTTGTTCTGGGCTTCAACGAAGTCCTTTTCTTGATTCTCTATCCACTTTTGAGTCTCTGTCTTTGATGGAAACCACCTTGACATTCCCTCAAAAATATTCCTGTACAGGCAACAAAACCATTTGTTGACACAGGGGTAGACCCAGGGTTCATCTCCAAGAGCGCACCAACAAGCCCTAGCTACTAGCCCTTTCGGAAACACCTGTGAGGTAGATACAGTCTCACCCGAAGCAGTTATGAGGGGTTTGCAGGACAAAGATGTCTACAACCAGAAGGAATGTAAAGTGGATTCAAAGTGATCGATACACAACAATCTATTATTATTATTTATCTTCCTAGGGTCTACTGCGCAATATATATCTATCATATCTAACACAGTAATGCAATAATAGTATACCACTAACAAATAATAGAACACCAATAACACATACGACACAAGATATATGTGGTTCACCCTCTCTCTAGGGCTACATCTACAAAAATATGCTTTATAATGTATTAAGATGAAGCATACAGTTCTTTTCTATGCTCTTAGCTAGAAGATATTCTTTCTTCTCCTCTCTATCTCTTCCCTCCCTGCGCACCCAGCTGTAGGGTTGATATTTGCACCCAGATGAAGATCTTAGAATACAGAAGGCTCTCGTACTCAACACTTCTTTTTCTGTCGATATTACTCACTCAATCACACAATGAAAAAGACAACAACAATAATCATAACACCAACAACAACACCAACAACCTATATCCTTTAGACCTCTATTTATACATTACAATACCTCACCAACATCCTTAGGTTGAAACCTAGGTGTCACAAACCCTAGATGCCAAAACCCTAGGTGTCTAAAAACCTAGGTCAACTTGACCCATGTTTTTAGGGCTTTGCTAGCCTGTATTTCCTTCCTTCTCGTGCAGTGCTCCAAAACATCCAATGGTGGATTTTCTCGCTTGCTGAGTTGTCCACGATCCTTATTTCTTTCTGATCTGTAGTTCTCAATCTCCTCGTTCAATGTCTTACTTCCTTTTACTTCGCTCTGTCTTTTTTGGTCTTTTTCTCACTTCAATCCAGTAATAGTCACTGTGTCTTCCATGCAGTTCACATTTTGCCTTTTCTTCCTTGATCTTTGCTTATTTCCATAACCAAGGGCCAACACCTTCCCTCGTGGCTATGAATCTCTTCTTGGTTTTCACCTTCTATTGGTAGGGTACTCCTCTGCACGTCCTTCCAACTGTCTCCATGATTCGCTTGATCTAGTCATCGTGCATCATAATTAGGTCCAAGGCCTCCTCCTTCTTTCCTTCATTCACTTCTCCTTCCATTTCTCCATTTCCTGTCATTGCTTCCCCCTTGCCCCAAGAATGCAGGGAAGTTTAGCTGTCTGAATCCATTGTCATTACACCTTTTTTATATAGAAATATCTTAGTGGAAGTATATAATGATATGATATACCTACCTCGAGGTCCCTTCAAGAATTCTTATTCAGTTGCACTGTATGACTTTGTTGTATCTACTACAAACTTTGTGATAAATCTGACAACAATGTTGTCGAACCAGAAATCTACTACACGTGTAAAATTATTATCAACATGTTGTAGCTGCGCGATTTCTTCGGGATTCCACTCTATCTATCTGATCCGATTCATCGAATGGTTGTCTTTCAATATTTTGATCCATTCCTGCAATATATGTGGGAAATCACAAAAAAATACTTCATGTAAGTCGATGAATATGTACTTGTCCAAATACTCGCGCGACGTTAACTTTGGGTTTATGTTATCTTTCTTCACAAACTCTAGCTCCTTTGTCTTCAACCAACTTTCGATCTCTGCCTTCATGGGATTCCATGGTCTCAAAATCCCCTTTTAGATTTGCATTCTTTCACCTTCTTGTCGTCCTATCCTGTATTATTTTGACACATCTTCCACAGATCTCATATGCTCAATCCCATTTCCTTCCAATCAGTCGACAAAAAAGCCATTTGTTGGTTTTGATTCCCTTTTATCTATTTACCCTTACTGGTCTTAAGGGATTCTGATTCTATTGACCATTACAGATTGACGATGGTTCATAACTAAGAAGCTTCCCAACAAAATCCCTTAAAGGCTATCGGCCGCTCTGGTCACCCATAAGGCAATGCAGTACACAAAGTGTATTGTGCATTCTCACTCGAGATATCTCTATGGGTGGATGCAATACTCAGGTGTTTTCAACCTGAGACTGAGAGAGATATGCACTTAACCTTTATTTATTTCATTTAACATCTAGTATAAAATTCATTCTATGCATGCATGTGGTACATCATATTTACTTAGTCACTTCATTCATTCAAAATTCATCAACTAATCATACGGAAAAACACATTCATTCAGTCACATAAAATAGTGTTACCGTGGTTCACCCCCTCCTGGGATACGTCCACAAAGATTTGGCTCTAAGTATTTTATTATAGTTTGGAAATATCCATGCCGTGCATGGTTAGAATCTTAGTTCTTCTTTCTTCCCATAGGATCCTCGATCCCTGCGAGGCTAACTAGATCGCACCAGGTTCCCCAACCCACGATCTAACCTTGGGGATCAATTCGCTCAAGCCCTTTTTAGCTCACCCACTTAGTAACACGTACCATCCTTAAAATTCTCTTCCTTTGTTTGTATCTCTCACCTCTCCCCCATTTTTCTCTCCTTCTCTATGTATATATCTCTTATATTTATCTCTGGCTCACCAGCCATTACAATGTATTACAAAAACCCTAACCCTAGTGTTGTTATGTCTTCCATGCATGCAAGCGTGCTACTTTTCCTTCGAGTTGTTTATTTCCTCTTGCATTCTTCTCTTCCAAAAATACCCTTTCTTCCTGATTCGGACTGCATCCAACACTAAATATATCGGAGAAATGATAAAGAGGTTCAGAATGGAAGATTGCAAACTAATTACCACTCCTATGCAAACCAGTTGCAAATTGAGAAAAGATGATGATTCAAAGTCTACAGAGTAGAGGCAATACAAGTCAATGATTAGTATCTTACTATGTGTGACAACATCCATACCATATGTAATGGAGACAGTTGGATAGGTGGCACAATTTCAGGCAACACCAAAGGAATCACATGTCTTAACAGTGAAGAGGATTTTCAGATATCTCAAAGGAACAAAATAGTTTGGATTATTGTATCCAAAAGGAAAGGATCTATCACTTATTGGATACACAGATGTAGATTGGGTAGGATGCATTGATGACTGACGAAGCACCAGTGGATAAACGTTCTACTTGGGCGAGTGTTTAGTATCTTGTCTAAGCAAGAAACAATCATCAATATCTTTATCTACAACCGAAGAAAAGTATATTGCAACAGTAGGATGTTGTACACATATTCTATGGATGAAACAAACATTGACAGATATACAGGTTGAGTATGATGAGCCCGTTCCAATATATTGTGATAATACAAGCACCATCAGTATCTCAAAGAACATGGTGATGCACTCCAAGACGAAGAACATTCCAATCAAGTATCACTTTCTACAAGAACAAGTTGTAGATAAGAACATCAGAGTTAAATATGTGGGCACAAAATAACAAGTGGAAAACATCTTTACAAAACCTCTTCCAAGGGAATCCTTTGAGTATCTTTTCCAGAGACTCAGAGTAATTTCTATTCCAAAATGAATTGTTTTGAATGCTTATCCTATATGTGTTAGAGTTACACAAGGAAGCACCATAAAGAGGAAAGTTCAAGTTGGGAGATCAGTTTCTGGAAGAGTTCAGTTAGGGGGATTATCCCCAAGGACAGTTCAATTAGGGGGAGCAACCACAGATGGAAAAATACCTTTTCCATTGATGACAAAGGGGGAGAGATTTATCAGATGCAGGATAGAGAGTTAAATTCCTAGAGAAAGAGAAAAAAGGCATGGTTCCAGGGGGAGTGATGGTCACAGGGGGAGAATGAGTGATATGAATTCAATATTGCATCAAAGTGTTTCCATCAATGCCAAAGAGGGATATTGTTGATTAATTTGGTTGGTTGTCATTGATGTCAACCCTTGAATAAATTTCGGTAACAAATTCCGGTAGCGCAAAGGTATGGGTAATGGAACCAAGTTTTTTTGATGTATAATGGTATGAGTTTTAATATATTTGTAGGTAATACTATTCTATATGGATAGTACATGTCATGCCATTTCCGTTGGTACGTGGAACATCACATAACTCCTCACAATTAGAGATTTATGGCCATCTGAAGTTGGAGAACCCTCATGAGTTATCTAGAAGCCCCTAAAAGGTTAAAGTAGTCAAAGTGGTTGAAAAGAATAAATTATTTAAATAATAAAGTGGTTGCAACAAGAAGTGGTGAATTTACTATTTATGGATAAGTCAAAGTGGTTTCAAAAATAAATTATTGAAATAATAAAGTTAGTGGAGAACTTACTATTTGTGGAAAGTGGTAAAGTTAAGTGGACAAGTGATTAGAAGTGGGTTAGCCCTAAAATAAGGAAAGTGGGTTAAGTTGGTTAGAAGGTAACGCCTTGAGGAAGCTACATGAAAGTATAAATAAGAGGCAAGGGTCTCTCATTTGATGATCAATTGAGAATATTGAATATCTATTATTGTGTAAGGCTTATTGCAGGTACTCATTGATATATATGGAGTTGCGAAAGTCTGAGGTAACACGAAGGGTTGACAAAGAAAGTTTCAGAATTATAGAGAATACTGAAAAAACCTAAGTTCTAAGGTGTACATGGGCTAACAATACAACAAAGGGTGTACATATGCGGGCTACCAGTATAACATAGCACATATACACACAGGTTGTCAGTATAACAAGATGCGTACGTGAGGGAAAAGCCACATAAATTTGAGGAGATGAAGAAGCCAAGGTTCTGGATTATGAGAACAATCTCCCAGTAAGGTCTACAGTGATCATATACATCAGATCTATCCGCTGGTTCAAAAGGTATGTCTTATTTCTATGAGTAGTTGGATTTTGATGTATGCATGTGAAATGGTTATGAAGATTTGAGGATTATCCCTAGAGATATTAGTGATTGCATGGGATATTATGTATAAATCAGATCTACAGAAACATAATGCCGGTATAAGCAATATTTATCATTGTTAGATTTGAGGCACATCTTTCATTTCTTGGCATATGGTTAAGGGTTGTTGTGATACATGAAGTAGCTGAAGTATTGAAAGGATGAATATCAGAAAGGGTTTTATGTCTAGTTCATGTGAGGGTTATTATATTGGTTCATGATAACACGCACTTATTTGGCACATGACTAGAGAGAGATATAAACTCTTTGGGTAAAGGTTATGTATGAAGATGCATGCACAAGGTATATTTACAGTCTGGATACAATGATAGGATGCATATCTATGTGAAAGAGGTTGCAGAGGGTCAAAATTTTTCAGAAGAAAGAAAACCATAGTTTTCAGAAGGAATACACAGGCTCAATAGTAGATAGGTCATGTACATACATGGGATGATGTATATATAAGGTGCATACATACACATGCTTCAAAACTATAGGCCGTGTACCTGTTGTATTTGTTTGATACATGCTCAGTTCGGGTACAGATTGATTGCAGGGCGGTTGGACTCCGGTTGTAGATGGAGAACATACTCCTTCTCGTTGTAGCCAAAGATTTGGGAAGTTGGAGCTTCCCTCATGTTGTACCCTAAGAAACTAGGGGGTTGGAGCCTCCTTCCAATGACAGCTGGAAAACAAAGGAAGTTGGTGCTTCCAATGAATGTAATTCTTAAAGACACATAAGAACAAACATTACATGGTTTTCTCCTGCTTTGGGTTTCCACGTAAAAACATTGGTGTATTGTTTATGTGTATGATTGTTCTTTTGTTCATTGTTTATTTACTCTACAACTATTGGATGATAATGCTACATTGATCATAAAGAAATATAACACTTTCATATTATGGTTAAAAAGGATTAAATTTCTCTATTACTAATTCACCCCCCCTTTTAGTAATCCAATAAAACAATCATTGGTGGCCAAGGTCAAAGACACAGAGTTGAACCCTGATTCAGAATCCAATCCAGAAAATATTTAAAATAGATAGATCATCGACTCAAATCCCATTTCTATTGTTGTGACCACAACAATTCAACCAGAAGAATCAGTAGATCCTAAAGAGGGGGAGCACCTCTTTCATTCACATGTGTGGGTGAAGGGGACCCCATTTCATTTCATTTTTGATAGCGACAACCAGAAGAACCTCATCTCAGATAAGGCCGTCAAACAATTGGGTTTTTTGAAAACACCACATTTTCATCCATACAACATCAGGTGACTTCACTAGAGAAGAGATCTTCGTTTCATCTCGTAGTACCGCCTATCCTATGGCATCCAACCATTCAAGGATGAGGTAGTGTGTGATGTTTCCCCTCTTGATGTCTGTGATGTTTTTTTGGGACAAACATATATGTGGAGACTTCATGTTGTCTATGATCCTAGACCCCACAGTTTCATTATTACTATGGGAGGTCATCTCTATAGGATACCAGAGGTAGTTTCGACTATTGCTCCACCAAAACAGTGTTTCAAGGTAATCTCTCATACTTCAAAATTCATCCTCTTCACATTTTGTTCAAAGGATGCACAAAAGACCGCTACAACCACTGCATCCTGAACACCTTCTATCTAAAAAAAACATATTGTCACAGAGAAAGAAGATATTGTCTCTTCACCTACAATGGTGCCTACACAATTCCCTGTCAAACCCAGATACAATAGGTTGGTGGAGCATATTCAACCCCGCCAACAATCGGTTTGTGGCAGTCTACAACAGACCAAGCAACACAAATTCTCCAAAAAAGCACACAACTCACCAAGATTCAGATTCAGAAAATGATTTCCCCTCTTCCCTGGGCACTCAACAAAATGGTGACCATTGCTTCCTAAGGGGGGAGGATTGATCCAGGTGGATATTGGTGGCCACCCACCTATTCCAACTGGCTCCTTTTCTCTTCTTTTAGTTCAACATGTTCTTTTGTACTTATTTGTAATTGTGGTTTCTACCCTTTCGAGGTTGTCTAAATCCCTACACATCTTCTAGGTGGATAATGGTGGCCTCCCACCAAATCCAACTGGCTTATTTTGTATGTATTCATGTCAACACATCTTGTTGTACTTCCAGGGCCATTTTGGG
This sequence comes from Picea engelmannii, assembly GCA_009831015.1. Taxonomy (NCBI): domain Eukaryota; kingdom Viridiplantae; phylum Streptophyta; class Pinopsida; order Pinales; family Pinaceae; genus Picea; species Picea engelmannii. The sequence continues at coordinate 128,516 of ML827128.1, read as the reverse complement.
GCCCTAAACAATGTTATTTTGGTGTGCCACAATAAAACTATAGATGAAGTCAAAGTTTTATGGCACAATGCGTAGTTCTCTAAAATACCTTTCCAACGGGCTATCATGCGCCTAAAACGAAGATCATATGCAAAAGTTACAACCCCGAGAAGTTAATGTACTAACTTACCCGAACGAGGCCCACATGACTTTTGGCGTTTCATCTCCTAGGGTTATGTTTTTGTATGTTTAGGGTTTTGAAATTCATGTTTATCATAAAAAGGCCTTCAGAGCCTCATTTTAATTATCTTATTGTGAATGATCTTAGCCGTCACATCTCTTTTCAGAGATAAAGATGCCACCAATCTAGCGAGTCTTTCACTCTATATTTTTATAGTCTCTTACAATTCTTTCATTAATAGAAATAAAATATTGTTGTATTTGTCTATTTCTATAAATTTTCATTGTAATATATCTACTTTCATTTTGTTCCAAAAATTATCCGGGTCAACATCTCCTTAAGCACTGTCAGAGTACCACAAAATGTTGTTACACCTGCCTCATTCTGTTGCCCCATGATGATGATGATGTTGTTTCTCCAGCCATCATGCTGTGATGATGTTTTTTCTCCAGCCTTTGTGTTGTGATGATGATGTTGCTGTTGATGATGTATCAGCTTCGTGATGAGTATGATGATATTCGGCCTCATGCTGATGATGTTTTATCAACCTCGTGTTGTTATTGATGATGATGATGTATTAGTGTTATACTAATTGATGTTGATGCAGATGATGATGATGCCATTCCATATCCATGTTGTGTATGATGATATCGATGATGAGAAAAATGTCCGATGATTTATAGATATGCCAGTCAGTGTTCAAGACGTTGATGTTGTTGCTGCTCTCTCTCTTCGATGATGTTGTATTGTAGAATACCCTTCTTGTTAAGGGGGAGTGTTGAAATATTGTAACTGCAAAGAGTATTCTACTTATTATTGAGTTATTATTAATTATATCAATCCCCTTTTGTGTATTGATCATGTCGGGCTTTGTAAATGACCAAATCCCCTTTTGTGGATTGGTCAAACCCTAATTATATGCTGCTAATTAAGAAGTTGGCCCCTAGGGAAAATTAAAGTGGTTTTAGCCACTAAGAGAAGAATTCGGCCCTACTTGATGAAGAGACACCTCTCTAGCACCTTCCAACTAGTATAAATAAGAGAGGCTAGCACCTCATTAGCTCAGTCACTCAAGTCACTCAACAAGTGTGCAAGTTTGGATATAGCTATAGTTGGGAAAAGAAGGAAGAGAGAGGCAAATTGCTCAATCTTGGTTATTCTCTAGTGTTTGGTCTTTTATCTTGGAATTGTATTGGCAATATATATTAAGAAAGTTTTTTCTGTGTTTTCTCCCCCATGAGGGATTCCCAGGATAAATGTTGTGTATCTTGTGATTGTGTTTCTCTCAATGATCCTGCCTATGCTATTGATATCTAGTAAATTGAAAAGAAACTTAATATCTGCTCTAAAATTAACAACCAAGTGGAACTTGATCTGGGGGTTTTAATATCGTACATACTTGAAATAAGTAATACTATTTAGCACAAGGGGTTATCTCAACATGATGTCGTCGATGTTATTGGGAATTTGGCTAGTTTTGTGCCAGTAGGTGCTCAATTCAAATCCCCTTTCGTGAGACACACTAGTCTATGATGACAATTTTATTAGGGATTCCATCCACAAATATGGGGAATCATCTATTGGGTTTCTCCATGAGTTTTTTCTTGGAATACACACACCACACACATACACACAATTATTTTTTATTAATGGAAAGAGGTTATGCAATGAAGTCATCCTTTAGAGGGATGGTCAAGTTCAATTTTCATGGGACTTCCAAGTGAAATTGAGACCTAGTAGGGGCAAGGGATCTGTTTAGGGATGAAGATGGCCCGATCCTAAGGATATATTTCAAATTATTTCATATCAAAACTAACAACCAAGAAAATATTTAAGTCTTGGTATTGGGAATAAAAAATGAATTAAGAAAGGCATATACAATGGTTGTGTTCAAGGATAATTCAAAGATCATAATTGACCATCTCCATAAAATAACCCCTCACCTGATAAAATGAAATGGTGATCAAAGTCACTTGGACTAACCAAGAAATAAATATTATGACACAATTGTACATTGACTACCAAAACATATTATTGTATCTCGGTCCTCCCAATCCATTCCTTTAGGATATCATCACATCAAATAAGAGAGGAACTAAAATTGATTATTGACTAGGAGGTTAAGCCAAGGAAACCCCTTCCTCCACCCCCTCCCACCCCCTCCAATTCAATCTCCCATAGTGAAGTATTTCTACAAGTACATATAACATTAAAGGAAGTGGAAGAGTACATACACCATGTTGTAGGAAAATCTCCCTGCAGACAGGTAGATCGCCTCAAAGAGATAGACCGTAACTCTAAGACAAAAAGTGCTTAACGTGGACAATGACTTCCTTTCAAATCTATACAAACTAATGCATGAGGAGGAAGGATAACAAAAGTACCTTTTTATTGTCATTTGTCCGTGCATGCTCCAAATCGAGCTCCAAACTCTCGCTCCTCGCTGAGTCCTGTAGACAAACAAAGTACAACTACTTCCTACTCTATTGATATTAGCTTGAAAACAGATCTATCTATCAATGATAAGTTCATGTAAGATCAGACACAAACTAGAAAGAAACAGGCCAAGCGTGTCATATTAATGAGAATAACAACAACATTACTTACAATTGTAGATGCGAATGTGACAGCTTCATCAAGTCCCCTTTGTCTAACCCCTGCTCGAAAGATCCACAACCTGTATGACAATAGCTTCAATTATCACTCTTCTTTGGCTGACTGTGTGTTTCTTATGAGATCATAGGTTTCATGCTAGCAATCCTTCCCCGTTCCAACACCACTTATAATATCATAAGTTTGGTGTGATTCTCCTTTTCCAGTCCCCTTTCACCATTAGAAAGATTTCTTATATAGCCTTGGAGAGGCTTTAACCACTTGATATATCCTTGGGGAAGTTGAGGATTTGCCTCCTTCAGTTGAGGATCTTCCCTAAGATCATGGCTGGACTAGGGATTCAAATCCAACTGCCTTCCAAGAATGAAAGGATCCTTCCCCCATTCATCTCAACAACTTAACTACTGCCCAGAATAGGTAGCGCTCCCTCAAAAGGACCATCAGAGCGTTGTAGCGCCCCATAGTAGGCTTTAGGGGGGCACCAACGCTCTCAAAATCCATAGCGCTCCCTCAAAAGTGCTAGAGGAGATTTATAACGCTCCCAGATAGTGTAAGGGGGAGCGCCGACGCTCCTAGAAGAGGTATAGGGGAGTGCTCTCCTTCAAAAGCTTAGTTTTTGAGGTGCATTCAGATGGAAAAAGGTTTGTGAGCCTACTGACTCATTTCTCCTCTTCCAAATCAAATGTTTGAGGTGTTTCAAGTGTCTTTCTCATGTTTTTATAGGCACGACATAAGCATCATGGCAGTATGCTTCCTTGACACTTGCGACACTTGTGAGCAAAATGCGACACTTGCGACACTTGTAATGATGACACTTGCGACACTATCAAAGTGAATATTTTTTATGTGTAACAGATTGCCCCCCAAAGTATGAAGTTAGAAGACAGGAACTGATAATTGAAATGCTTTGTAGACTTTCAAGCAAGGGTATAGACACAGAGAACCTGAGAAAATATGCACACAAACATCCAACAAATATTATGACATGTTTCAAACCCAAGGCAGGCATACCTATGCTTGGGTGATCAAGACTTGCAAGATATGGCCGCCATAAAATACACTGCAGATCCATAATTGTATTGATAAAAAGGTATAGC
>ML827128.1:107775-124522 GCA_009831015.1 Picea engelmannii | reverse complement strand
CATCCAACAAATATTATGACATGTTTCAAACCCAAGGCAGGCATACCTATGCTTGGGTGATCAAGACTTGCAAGATATGGCCGCCATAAAATACACTGCAGATCCATAATTGTATTGATAAAAAGGTATAGCCACTGAAAATATACTGTGGATCTATACTCTGATGACCTGAACTGATCGTAGCCACGAAGAATACATAGTGGATCTATGAGATGAAAAAACATAGCCATGACCAATACAAAGTGGATCTATGTAACAGTATATGTGTCATCGTTCAAAAGAAACTCCATCGCAACCTAGGAAAAGTACATATCAAAGTGATCACTCAATCCAGGGTCTTCCTAACGATCCCGATGTAGTACGAATCTAACCATGTGAATAGATGTCCTGATGTTGAACATGGCAGAAACCACTTGATTACCGGTCAATGATGTAAACCGTTAACAAGCGCGAGGGAGATCACCATTAATGTCAATGATTCCCAAGGTACTCTAGTACATTCCAACGAATGTGAATGGATGAGCTGGAGTCGAACATCCGTGGAATCATTCGATCAGAGGTCAATGATGAAAACCTACTGTCGAATGTGAGGAGGCCTGCCATTGATGCATGCAGGTCCCAATGTACTAAATGGTTTCTAAGTCAAATTCCTGGATAATGTGTTGAGGTCGACAGGAATAAGCTCGTCGAAGGAGGGCCTTGATGTATCCCCCATCAATGACATGAAATGGACATAGAGATATAATTGGTAGATCAAATGAACATGGACTGACACAGGTATTGAGACAATATATTTGGGATGGCTGACTCTCGAGGTGGATACTTCCCTTGAACACTGAGGCACAATAGCAGAAACATGACATGGACCAAAACTTGATGATGCAATGGATGCTATGACTTACATCAGGTGACCCAGAGGAGTGAAATAAACTCAAAGGATTGTCTCAGTGCATAGGTTCAGCGGGTTATAATGCATGCAAAAGACAAAGTGCCATGTTCAAGGGTGACTCTAAGAATTACTTGGTGATGTTCTCAAGAGACTGCTTGGCTTGCTTCTTTCAATTTCCCCCCATCCAGATAGACGAGTACCTCTTTTTGATTTAATGAGCTCGAGGAGGATAACACATGCTCGATATAACTCACCTTCGGTAAGTTCCTCTTCTTTTGTTTAACGAACCGAAAGAAGTAAGGGTTTGGTCCCGTATGGGCCTGTCGATGTTTTTTTTAATGAGTCCAAAGACAGAAAACTCAAAGTTTTTTCAAGATTATAGAGTTTGGGAAAACACTTAAAAGAGAACTCTCTCAGTTCCTTTTTCGTACAGTATTCTAATGAGACCGAAAAAGAGATAAACTATCACTCGAAAGACGCCCTTTCGAACCTTTTAATGAGTGTGAAAGGAAGCAAGGTCACTCGACGATCTTTTCATATTTAGAGAGTCTGAAAAGAGTTTAAAGATGACTCCAGGGGGTTCTTTTTTCGTGTATTCGTGTATCCATACGGGTCCGAAAAAGAGATAAAAGTTTACCCGGTTGCATTCTCATGTATTTACGAGAACGAGAAAGAACAAAGACTAAGCTTGGTATGCCCCCATCTTGAAAGCTAGAGGCTTAGCTCCAGAATGATCATCAAAGGTTGGAGACATGCCCCCCAAGCTTCAATTCATTCATCGACTTTGAGGTTGTCACCAATTTCTGTGCTAGATGGAGAAAAAGGATACAGGTGGATGAAATGAATTTTCAAAAACGAGACCTAACGAAAGACTCGACTCGACATCTACGAGATCTGGCGAAAGACTCAACTTGAAGGGACAGGTGATTGTTTCATTTTTTAACGAGCTTGAATCAGGAAAAGTACTATGCTCAGGACCTCTATTTAATTTTTTAACAAACTTGCCACAGAGAAGAGAAACTATGTTCGTGGTTTCTTCTTGATCATGGCTTCCAAGAGGATAATGATCTGGAAGGATACCATGTCAAGGGACAAAACTCGATCATGGATTCCAAGAGATCTTCATTGGATGGAAGAGAATCACTCTGGAAGGAACACATGTCGAGGGTCGTGACAGGGGTAAGGAGATCATGCTCCAATAACCCTACCGAAGAAATCACCATGTCAACTACCGGATCCAAATCGTCGGAAGTTGAGGTCATGGGAGACAACGCCACATAATTGACATGCGGCGGGGGTGATACTGTCTGCATATAAGAACCACTTAGGGATGTAACCCAGTCGGGGCCGATGAATGAAAGTTGAGCAATAGTCACAATTCTTCCATCGTGAGGGAAATATATCACACGGAAAAGAGTGGATACAATAGCCTTCATGGCATAGACATAATCCCGCCCAAGGAGTAAAGTGAAATCCAAGAGGACTCGGACTACCATGACATCGATACAGACAGTTTTTTCTCCCAAAGTTACAGGAAACTGAGGGAGGATCCATAAAGGTTGATGGGTTATTCTGTTAAAATATAACAGATTCTGTGTAACCGGTGCAAGTTGCGGACAACCTAAAGTGTACCAAGCAACAGAAGAAAAAATACTAACGGACGCACCTTCATCTATTAGCGTTTGAGGAACGTCTCGACCATGAACCTGTACTGTAATATGGAAAGGAATGTGGGAGGGAAGACAAGATCGAGTTAGCACACCCCAATCAAAAAGGATGGCCTCATTACTTGGAGGTGGTTTCAAAGGAGAAGGCGGAATTCCCCCCAGTATGGTAGAGTCTGTATTAACAAGAAAAACATGGGCAGTATTGGGTTTACTCTCTAGAAGGGGAGTAGGATCGACCGATGATTGGATCGGATCAACCAATGGTGGACTTGGATAGACCACTTTAGCAAGCTTCAGAGGAAGAGTGGGACTGACCGAGGAAGGGACTGGATCATCCACTTTGGCACTCTTTGGATGAAGGGTGGGACTGACCGAGGAAAGGACTGGATCAACCACTTTGACATTCCTCAATGGAGGAATGGGATTGACCGATGGAAAAGCTGGATCGACCACTTCAACACTCTTCAAAGGAAGAGTGGGACTGACCGAGGAAGAAACTGGATCAATCACTTTAGCATTCCTCAATGGAGGAATGGGATCGATCGACGGTGAAAGCAAATCGACCACTTGAGTTTCATTATCCAAGGGAAGAATGGGGTCGACGGATGGAAACAGATCGACTGCTTTGGTGTCACTCTTTAATGGGAGAGTGGGATCGGCCGAGGATGAAAACAGATCAACCACTTTGGTCTCACTCTTTTGATGAAGAGCGGGGCTGATCGATGATGAAACCCGATCAACTACTTGGGTTTGTGGTTCAATCGAGGAGGAAACTAGATTGACCACCTGATCAACTGGACCGACCAGGGCTGGAAATGGATTGACCAGTCCATCAACCAACGATGGGTCGGAGGAAATCTTATGATAACCTTTTGGAAGTTGAAGTTTTTCCAAAAGAGAAGAAGCCTCGTCCATGCGAGAACAAAGGTGAGAGTAATTATTACCTTTACATAACATGCAAGGAAACTTGACAATTTTCTTCTTCTTACCAACTTGAACATCACTAGTTGATGGGGTATCATCGACGTGTCCATCAGAGGCCAATGATGTGGAGGACCACATTTCTAAGACCTGGGTAAGACCGGGGCAATCCCTTAGAAAGTGGTCACCCTTACAAAGGCTGCAAGGGAATTTGGGTTTTGGATTCTTCATTTTAATCTTGTTGACCTCATCAACACTCCCAGTACTATTAACAGTAACTGGTTTCTTAGATCCAACATCTGATGTTGTTGGGGCCTTTGTCCTTTCTGGTTTCTTCTTCTTCTTCTCTTTCCGCTTCTTCTTCTTTTGATAAACCTGGCTACATGCTTTAGAGCTTTCACTAGGCGAAGAAGGAGAAATGGAAGGAGACTTGATGGGTGAAGAAGGCAAAAATTCGACATGAGGTTGATGTTTGGGTGGTGTATTGACATCCAATGTATTAGGTGCAACTGAAACATTGGGAGGATTTGGGATCACCGGAGTGGGGAACAACCAAACCGGTAATCCAATAGTGAGTCCTGGAAGACTCAGTGTGGAAACATATGGAGGACCAAAGTATCCAAATGAAGGAAAGGTATAAGGTTCCTCAGAAGAAGGAGTACCTCCATTGGTACTCCCAGGATTCGATGCCATTAACACTGACTCAACCTAAGGTCCACTAAGTAAAAAAAACAACACACGCTATGAATCTAAGAAGCAATCAATCAAACAAACATTCCTACGATGAAACCACTAGTTGTTGATGAAATCCAATGTCGCGAGATCAAAATAGGAAGGGGCAGGGATAGAGCGGGTGGATCAGTTACATTGGCGACCTCCTTAATGGAGTTACACCTTGGTGCAAGCTTCCACGCAGTAAATGTGGATTTACCCTCCAAGGAGCCCGAGTGAGTTTGACCAACGTCTGTTCTAGGTACAGTGAGACTTCCCTTCACTGTCACCTTGTGTGAGACCCTAAATATTGTGGCTACTAAGGTCACCAACTCGTAGTCAGACCCTGGGCGGGTACAGTTGACAATCCATTCGAAACGTATGGGCAGGATAACAAGTCTGAAATCAGCTTGAAAGGCTCCCACACATAATCATGGGTATACTTTCTAGTGATCCCCAATATATGATCCGACCACTACAAACAGTTGAACCACAGAGGGATAATCTCCGTAACTCACCCGAATGTGACCTCGTGCGTAACCCCTATGTGAGAGGGGGATCCTAAGCAGACTAATACGACAATTGGATTTAACTCTCCCTACCACAAGATACTAAGTTTGTTCGATAGCTTTGGAAAGTTATCCTTTCAACCTATTCCAAAGACCTACACCTTAAACTAATGTAGGTTTGCTAACAAAGATGTAAAAAGTCTGATAAATTTTAGTTAAGTGTTGATTTTAATGGTTGTTGTTTACTCAGAGGGTGTACGAAAGTGAAACTGATGGAATGATGACTCAATTCCCAAAAATATGCATGAAATATGATAAACAATCATTTCTTTTCAATGAATACCTATTTAAGGGAAAGAGGAAAAGTCGTTTTCACTATCAAACACTTGATAAGGAATGCCCTCAATCAATTTGTTCTCAATCAAATCCACTATGATGCTACAACATTTTAGAAATGCAAACTAATATGAAAACTAATCATTAAGATGTACTTTTGTCGTTTGTATTCGAATGATAATCAATTCAATGCAAAATTTCTCTTGCCAACTACCCTTTCAGATCAAGGAGATTTAGACAAGAATATGCAGATTTCGCACAAACAACAGACCCCTTCGCAATCAAACAAGAGAAATAAAACCAAAAAATCAAAAGGAAGGAGAAAGAGATTGGATCAGATGACCTCAAAGAACCAAATGAGAAGAGGTACAGACTTCAAATGTCCTTCACTAGAGTTCCCGCTCAGTCGGATAGGAGAGAAGAAAGCAAGGGATTGATTTCAAGCTCTCAACAACAAAAACTCAAAAAGAATGAAGAAGGGAATAAAATATGAGAAAAATATGTTTACTTCTCAAGATGAAGCATGTCAAAGGTCAAAGGAAGAATGATTGAATCACAAAACAACTCAACAAGTCAAAAAACAGGGTTTTGACGTCCAAAAATTGCAATTTTTGAAGAGATTTTGGGAAAAAGAGGGCTGACGCTCTGGTATAAGGGCCACCAGAGCATTACAAAGATCTTTCTAGTAGCTTAAGGGAGTGATGATTCTCTTTTAACAAGGCAGGGGAGCGCTGGAGTCCTAAAGCTCACAAAAAGTCCAAAAAAAACAAAATTTCAATGGAATTTTGACAATCAGGCTGAGTATGATGGGGTAAAGAGTTGATCAGCGAGTGAAATAAGATAAATGGGGTGAACAAGGTTTGAAAAAAAAATCAGGTAAGACAAGGTCTTATGAGGAAAAATCAAAACTAAAAGTTTGGGTTCGATTCTCCCCAGCGGAGTCGCCAGTTTCTGTTGTAGGAAAATCTCCCTGCGGACAGGTAGATCGCCTCAAAGAGCTAGACCCTAAATCTAAGATAGAAAGTGCTTAACATGGACACTGACTTCCTTTCAAATCTATACAAACTAATGCATGAGGAGGAAGGATAACAAAAGTACCTTTTTATCGTTGTTTGTCCCTGCACGCTCCAAATCGAGGTCCAAACTCTCGCTCCTCGCTGAGTCCTGTAGACAAACAAAGTACGACCACTTCCTACTCTATTGATATTAGCTTGAAAACAAATATATCTATCAATTATAAGTTCATGTAAGATCAGACACAAACTAGAAAGAAACATGCCAAGCATGTCATATTAATGAGAATAACGACATCAGTACTTACAATTGTAGATGTGAATGCGATAGCTTCTTCAAGTACCCTTTGTCTAACCCCCGCTCGAAATATCCACAACCTGTATGACAATAGATTCACTCATCACTCTTCTTTTTCTGACTATGTGTTTCCTATGAGATCATAGGTTTCATGCTAGCAATCCTTCCCCGTTCCAGCACCACTTATAAGATCATAAGTTTGGTGTGATTCTCCTTTTCCAGTCCCCTTTCACCATTAGAAAGCTTGCTTATATAGCCTTGGAGAGGCTTTAAAAACTTGAGATATCCTTGGGGAAGTTGAGGATTTGCCTCCTTCAGTTGAGGATCTACCCTAAGATCATGGCTAGACTAGGGATTCGAATCCAACTGCCTTCCAAGAATGAAAGGATCCTTCCCTTATTCATCTCAATAACTTAACTACTACCCATAATAGGTAGAGCTCCCTCAAAAGGACCATCAGAGCATTGTAGCACCCCCTAGTAGGCTTTAGGGGGGCGCCAACGCTCTCAAAATCCATAGCGCTCCCTCAAAATGGCCAGATGAGATTTATAACGCTCCCAGACAGTGTAAGGGGGAGTGCCAGCGCTCCCAGAAGAGGTATAGGGGAGCGCTCTCCTTCAAAAGATTAGTTTTTGAGGTGCTTTCAGATGGCAAAAGGTTTGTGAGCCTGCTGACTCATTTCTCCTCTTCCAAATAAAATGTTTGAGGTGTTTCAAGTGTATTTATCATGTCGTTATAGGCACAACATAAGCATCATGGCAGTATGCTTCCCTGACACTTGCGACACTTGTGAGCAAAATGCGACACTTGCGACACTTGTAATGACGACACTTGCGACACTATAAAAGTGAGTATTTTTTATGTGTAACAGATTGCCCCCCAAAGTATGAAGTTAGAAGACAGGAACTGATAACTGAAATGCTTTGTAGACTTTCAAGCAAGGGTATAGACGCAGAGAACCTGACAAAAGCTGCACACAAACATTCAACAAATATTATGACATGTTTCAAACCCAAGGCAGACATACCTATGCTTGGGTGATCAAGAGTTGCAAGATATGGCCGCCATAAAATACACTGCGGATCCACAATTGTATTGATAAAAAGGTATAGCCACTGAAAATACACTGTGGATCTATACTCTGATGACCTGAAATGATCGTAGCCACGAAGAATACACAATGGATCTACAAGATGAAAAAACATAGCCACGACCAATACAAAGTGGATCTATGTAACAGTATATGTGTCATCGTTAAAAGAAAACTCCATTGCAACCTGGGCAAAGTACATATCAAAGTGATCACTCAACCCAGGGTCTTCTTACCGATCCTGATGTAGTATGAATCTAACCATGTGAATAGATGTCATGATGTCGAACATGGAAGAAACCACTTGATTACCGGTCAATGATGTAAACCGTTAACAAGCGCGAGGGAGATCACCATTAATGTCAATGATTCCCAAGGTACTCTAGTGCATTCCAATGAATGTGAATGGATGAGCTGGAGTCGAACATCCATGGAATCATCTTATCAGAGGTCAATGATGCAAACCTACTGTCGAATGTGAGGAGGCCTGCCATTGATGCATGCAGGTCCCAAAGTACTAACTGGTTTCTAAGCCTAATTCCTGGATAATGTGTTGAGGTCGATAGGAATAAGGTTGTCTAAGGAGGGCCTTGATGTATCCCCCATCAACGACACGAAACGGACATAGAGATGTAAATGGTAGATCAAATGAACATGGACTGACACAGGTATTGAGACAAGATATTTGGGATGGCTGACTCTCGAGGCGGATACTTCCCTTGAAAACTGAGGCACAACAACAGAAACATGACATGGACCAAAACTTGATGATGCAGTTGATGCTATGACTTACATCAGGTGACCCAGAGGAGTGAAAGAAACTCAAAGGATTGGCTCAGTGCATAGGTTTAGCGGGTTATAATGCGTGCAAAAGACAAAGTGTCGTGTTCAAGGGTGACTCTAAGAATTACTTGGTGATGTTCTCAAGAGACTACTTGGCTTGCTTCTTTCAATTTTCCCCCATCCAGATAGACGAGTACCTCTTTTTGATTTAATGAGCTCAAGGAGGATAACACATGCTCGATATAACTCACCTTCGGTAAGTTCCTCTTCCTTTGTTTAACGAACCAGAAGAAGTAAGGGTTCGGTCTCGTATGGGCCTGTCGATGTTTGTTTTAATGAGTCAAAAGACACAAAACTCAAAGGTTTTTCAGGATTATAGAGTTTGGAAAAACACTTAAAAGATAACTCTCTCAGTTCCTTTTTCGTACAGTAGTCTAACGAGACCGAAAAAGAGATAAACTATCACTCTAAAGACGCCCTTTCGAACCTTTTAACGAGTATGAAAGGAAGCAAGGTCACTCGATGATCTTTTCATATTTAGAGAGTCTGAAAAGAGTTTAAAGTTGACTCCAGGGGGTTCCTTTTTCATGTGTTCGTGTATGCGTACGGGTACGAAAAAGAGATAAAGTTTACCCGGTTGTATTCTCATGTATTTACAAGCGTGAGAAAGAACAAAGACTAAGCTCGGTATCCCCCCAGCTTGAAAGCTGGTGGATTAGCTCTAGAATGATCATCAAAGGCTGGAGACATGCCCCCCAATATTCAATTCATTCACCGACTTTGAGGTTGTCACCAATTTCTGTGTTAGATGGAGAAAAAGGATACAGGTGGATGAAATGAAGGTTCAAAAATGAGACCTAAAGAAAGACTCGACTCGACATCTACGAGATCTGGCGAAAGACTCAACTTGAAGGGAGAGGTGATTGTTTCATTTTTTAACGAGCTTGACACAGGAAAAGAACTATGCTCAGGACCTCTGTTTCATTTTTTAACGAGCTTGCCACAGATAAGAGAAACTATGCTCGTGGTTGCTTCTTGATCATGGCTTCCAAGAGGATAATGCTCTAGAAGGATACCATGTCAAGGGACAAAACTCGGTCATGGATTCCAAGAGATCTTCATTGGATGGAAGAGAATCACTCTGGAAGGAACACATGTCGAGGGTCGTGATAGGGGTAAGAATATCAGGCTCCAATAACCCTACCGAAGAAATCACCATGTCAACTACCGGATCCAAATCGTCGGAAGTTGAGGTCATGGGAGACAATGCCACATAATTGACATGCAGCGGGGGTGATACTGTCTGCATATATGAACCACTTAGGGAGGTAACCCATTCGGGGCCGATGAATGAAAGTTGATCAATAGTCACAATTCTTCCATCATGAGGGAAAGATATCACACAGAAAAGAGTGGATACAATAGCTTTCATGGAATAGACATAATCCCGCCCAAGGAGTAAAGTGAAATCCAAGGGGTCTTGGAATACCATGACATCGATAAAGACAGTTTTTTCTCCCAAAGTTACAAGAAACTGAGGAAGGATCCCTAAAGGTTGAATGGTTCTTCTGTTAAAAGCTAACAAACTCTGTGTAACCGATGCAAGTTGCGGACAACCTAAAGTGTACCAAGCAACAAAAGACAAAATACTAACGGACACACCTTCATCTATTAGCATTTGAGGAACGTCCCGACCACGAACCTGTACTGTAATCTAGAAAGGAACGTGGGAGGGAAGACGAGGTTGAGTTATCACACCCCAATAAAAAATATGGCCTCATTACTTGGAGGTGGTTTCACAGGAGAATCCGGAATGCCCCCCCGGTACAGTAGAGTCTGTATTAACGAGAAAAACATTTGCAGTATCAAGTTTACTCTCTAGAAGGGGAGTAGGATCGACCGATGATTGGATCAGATCAACCAATGGTGGACTTGGATAGACCACTTTAGCATGCTTCATAGGAAGAGTGGGACTGACTGAGGAAGGGACTGGATCAACCACTTTGGCACTCTTTGGATGAAGGGTGGGATTGACCGAGGAAAGGACTGGATCAACCACTTTGACATTCCTGAATGGAGGAATGGGATTGACCGATGGAAAAACTGGATTGACCACTTCGGCACTCTTCAGAGGAAGAGTGGGACTGATCGAGGAAGAAACTAGATTAGTCACTTTAGCATTCCTCAATGGAGGAATGGGATCGATCGACGGTGAAACCAAATCGACCACTTGAGTTTCATTCTCCAAGGGAAGAATGGGGTCGACGGATGGAAACAGATCGACTTCTTTGGTGTCACTCTTTAATGGGAGAGTGGGATCGACTGAGGATGAAAATAGATCGACCACTTTGGTGTCACTCTTTTGATGAAGAGCGGGGCTGATCGATGACGGAATTGAATCAACTACTTGGGTTTGTGGATCAATCGAGGAGGAAACTAGATTGACCACTTGATCAACCGGACTGATCGGGGATGGAGCCGGATTGACAAGTCCATCAACCAATGATGGGTTGGAGGAAAGCTTACAATAACCTTTTGGAAGTTGAATTTTTTCCAAAAGAGAAGAAGCCTCGTCCATGCGAGAACAAAGGTGAGAGTAATGATTACCTTTACATAACATGCAAGGAAACTTTACAGTTTTCTTCTTTTTACCAACCTGAACATCACTAGTTGACGGGGTATGATCGACGTGTCCAGCAGAGGCCGATGATGTGGAGGACCACATTTCTAAGACCTGGGTAAGACCAGGGCAATCCCTTAGAAAGTGGTCACCCTTACAAAGGCTGCAAGGGAATTTGGGTTTTGGATTCTTCATTTTAATCTTGTTGACCTCATCAACACTCCTAGTACTATTAACAGTAACTGGTTTCTTAGAGCCAACATCTAATGTTGTTGGGGCCTTTGTCATTTTTGGGTTCTTCTTCTTCTTCTCTTTCCGTTTCTTCTTCTTCTGATCAACCTGGCTACTCGATTTAGAGCTTTCACTAGGCGAAGAAGGAGAAATGGAAGGAGACTTGATGGGCGAAGAAGGCGAAAATCTGACATGAGGTTGATGTGTGGGTGGTGTATTGACATCCAAAGTATTAGGTGCAAGTGAAACATTGGGAGTACTCGGGATCACCGGAGTGGGGAACAACCAAACCGGTAATCCAATAGTGAGTCCTGGAAGACTCAGTGTGGCAACATATGGAGGACCAAAGTTTCCAAATGAAGGAAAGGTATAAGGTTCTCCAGAAGAAGGGGTTCCTCCATTGGTACTCCCAGGATTTGATGCCATTAACACTAACTCGACCTAAGGTCCACTAAGTAAAAGAAACAACACACGCTACGAATCTAAGAAGCAATCAATCAAACAAACCTTCCTACTATGAAACCACTAGTTGGTGATGAAATCCAACATCACGAGATCAAAATAGGAAGGGGCAGGGATAGAGCGGGTGGATCAGTTATGTTGGAGACCTGCTTAATGGACTTACACCTTGGTGCAAGCTTCCATGCAGTAATTGTGGATTTACCCTCCAAGGAGCCCGAGTGAGTATGACCAACGTCTGTTCTAGGTACAATGAGACTTCCCTTCACCGTCACCTTGTGTGAGACCCTAAATATTGTGGTTACTAAGGTCACCAACTCGTAGTCAGCCCCTGGGCGGGTACAGTCGACAGTCCTGTCGGAATGTATGGGCAGGATAACAAGTTTTAAATAATCTTGAAAGGCTCCCATACATAATCATGGGTATACCTTCCAGTGATCCCCAATATACGATCCAACCACTACAAACAATTGAACCACGAAGGGATAATCTCCGTAACTCACCTGAATGTGACCTCATGTGTAACCCCTGTGTGAGAGGGGGATCCCAGGCAGACTAATACGACAATTGGATTTAACTCTCCCTACCACAAGATACTAAGTTTGTTCTATAGCTTTGGAAAGTTATCCTTTTAACCTATTCCAAAGCCCTACACCTTAAACTAATGTAGGTTTGCTAACAAAGATGTAAAAAGTCTGGTAAATTTTAGTTAAGCATTGATTTTAATGGCTGTTGTTTACTCAGAGGGTGTACGAAAGTGAAACTGATGGAATGATGACTCAATTCCCAAAAATATGCATGAAATATGATAAGCAATCATTTCTTTTCAATGAATACCTATTTAAGGGAAAGAGGAAGAGTCATTTTCACTATCAAACACTTGATAAGGAATGCCCTCAATCAATTTGTTCTCAATCAAATCCAATATGATGCTACAACATTTCAAAAATGCAAAGTAATATGTAAACTAATCATTAAGATGTACTTTTGTCGTTTGTATGCGAATGATAATCAATTCAATGCAAAATTTCTCCTGCCAACTACCCTTTCAGATCAAGGAGATTTAGACAAGAATATGCAGATTTTGCACAAACAACACACCCCTTCGCAATCAAACAAGAGAAAGAAAACCAAAAAATCAAAAGGAAGGAGAAAGAGATTGGATTAGACGACCTCAAAGAACCAAATGAGAAGAGTTACAAACTTCAAATGTCCTTCACTAGAGTTCCCGCTCAGTCGGATAGGAGAGAAGAAAGCAAGGGATTGATTTCAAGCTCTCAACAACAAAAAATAAAAAAGAATGAATAAGGGCATAAAATATGAGAAAAATATGTTTACTTCTCAATATGAAGCATGTCAAAGGTCAAAGGAAGAATGATTGAATCACAAAACAACTCAGGAAGTCAAAAAACAGGGTTTTGACCTCCAAAAATTGCAATTTTTGAAGAGATTTTGGGCAAAAGAGGGCTGACGCTCTGGTATAAGGGACAATAGAGAATTATAAATCTCTTTCTAGTAGCTTAAGGGAGCGTTGTTGCTCTGCTAACAAGGCAGGGGAGCACTGGAGTCCTAAAGCTCACAAAAACTCCAAAAAAAACAAAATTTCAATGGAATTTTGACAATCAGGCTGAGTGTGATGGGGTAAAGAGTCGATCAGCGAGTGCAATCAGATAAATGGGGTGAACAAGGTATGAAAAAAAATCAGGTAAGACAAGGTCTTATGAGGAAAAATCAAAACTAAAAGTTTGGGTTCGATTCTCCCCAGCGGAGTCACCAGTTTCTGTTGTAGGAAAATCTCCCTGCGGACAGGTAGATCGCCTCAAAGAGATAGAACCTAACTCTAAGACAGAAAGTGCTTAATGTGGACACTGAATTCCTTTCAAATATATACAAACTAATGCAAGAGGAGGAAGGAGAACAGAAGTACCTTTTTATCGCTTTTTGTCCCTGCACGCTCCAAATCGAGCTCCAAACTCTCGCTCCTCGCTGAGTCCTGTAGACAAACAAAGTACGACCACTTCCTACTCTATTGATATTAGCTTGAAAATAGATCTATCTATCAATGATAAGTTCATGTAAGATCAGAGAAAAACTAGAAAGAAACAGGCCAAGCGTGTCATATTAATGAGAATAACGACAACAGTACTTACAATCGTAGATGCGAATGCGACAGCTTCATCAAGTCCTCTTTATCTAACCCCTTCTCGAAAGATCCACAACTTGTATGATAGCAGATTCACTGATCACTCTTCTTTGGCTGACTGTGTGTTTCCTATGAGATCATAGGTTTCATGCTAGCAATCCTTCCCCGTTCCAGCACCACTTATAAGATCATAAGTTTGGTGTGATTCTCCTTTTCCAGTCCCCTTTCACCATTAGAAAGCTTGCTTATATAGCCTTGGAGAGGCTTTAACCACTTGATATATCCTTGGGGAAGTTGAGGATTTTCCTCCTTCAGTTGAGGATCTGCCCTAAGATCATGGCTGGACTAGGGATTCGAATCCAACTGCCTTCCAAGATTGAAAGGATCCTTCCCCCATTCATCTCAACAACTTAACTACTTCTCAGGATAGGTAGCGCTCCCTCAAAAGGAACATCAGAGCATTGTAGCACCCCCTAGTAGGATTTAGGGGGGCGTCAACACTCTCAAAATCCATAGTGCTCCCTCAAAAGGGCCAGAGGAGCTTTATAACACTCCCAGACATTTTAAGGGGGAGCGTCGGTGCTCCCAGAAGAGGTATAGTGGAGCGCTCTCCTTCAAAATCTTAGGTTTTGAGGTGCTTTCAGATGGAAAAAGGTTTGTGAGCCTGCTGACTCATTTCTCCTCTTCCAAATCAAATGTTTGAGGTGTTTGAAGTGTCTTTCTCATGTCATTATAGGCACGCCATAAGCATCATGGCAGTATGCTTCCCTGACACTTGCGACACTTGTAATGACGACCCTTGTGACACTATCAAAGTGAGTATTTTTTATGTGTAAAACACCACCTCAAATGTAATCCCAAAACAACTAAAATGGGCATGTATTATGACAATCTCATTAGACATTTCACCTCATATAACCTTGTGTCACATTTCACTCTACATTGAGATTATGACTTGGTATTTGGGATATATATATACTACACTATGACATCCAACATCATCATTATGGTAAACCGAGGTAAGAGTATTAGAGTTTTCCCCAAGGGGTCTAGTAATGTAGGAAATGTAGTAGTCTTTAATCCCTAGTGAGGATGTTAGTTACTCTCATTTAAAGAAGTAGAAGAGTAAGACAATTATAAAAGAAAATTCATTGTTGCTTAGAGATCATCATTGTTAGGATACTAAATATCCATAGGTTGATTAATACAAACGTAAACTAATATTCTAGTCATGTGTGTTTTTAGTTTGTTTCTGCAATTGCTTTTGTACATGAGTTATCCAATGAATACAATTCTATTTTGTGTATAGGTGATCCAATTCTACTCATACTATTAATATTCATGAAAATTGATATATGCCTTATCAGCTCATCAGGTCTTGATATTTATTTAAAGGTAATGGAGGATCATTTGTTCATGATGTATAATGGTCATACGATGGAGAATATTGTACTGTATGTAGGCATTATTGAGTAGTTGTTCTTTAACATAGGTATTCCAACAGAGGACAAACACCTTCAGTAACCACTCACATAACCAGATCAAAGATCAACACACCGATGTTTTCACGTGGTAAAACCCCTATGGGGAAACATCCACGGCCCCAACCAACGTGACTACTTGGAGCAGTTTATTAATGCAAAGAAAAAGATTACAGAGAGATTTTACAAGAGAGTTTCTCACAATCAATCATCGACAAATGACCCTCCATGCTCTTTAAATAGAGATCATGGACCAATCAAGTGTTGAGCCATAGATCAATGGCCATTAATATTGATGAGAGTATGAACCGTCGGATCACTCTATGTCGGGAACATATCATGACCGTCAGATTTCCTAACTACAAATGCATACTAATGCATACTAAAGAAACACACTAGAAAACACACTTTTACCTAATGACACAATAGACCAAGTAGATATTACTAACTCCTAAGTGTCTAAATATCCTAACATCCCCCCTTAAGAATAACTTGGGATAGGATTAAAGGATTTACAATAGTGACACAATAGAAGGAAGGAGGAATTAGAGCCTATCCCCCCTTAATGAAAATTTCCTGAACTCCTAACATAGATCGAAGTTTGGAAAACTTCGCTTCTGTAAGAGACTTTGTGAAAATGTCTGCAACTTGATCTTCTGTAGGGAAAAATATCACTTCAATAACTTGATCATGAATGAGCTTTCTGATGAAGTTCTTATGTATCTCGATGTGTTTTCTACACTGATGTTGAACTGGGTCTTTGGTGCGCTTGATGGCACTCTGATTGTCACACCAAAGGCTAGTTGGATGTTGGTGCTGGAATCCAAACTTTGAAAGGATCTGTCAAAGCCACAGGGCTTCCTGACTTGCATTTACCACTGCTGGGTACTCTGATTCTATTGAAGAAAGTGCAATAGCCTGTTGTTTCTTATAGGCCCAAGTGACAGGTCCTGAAACATGGCTGAAAACATAACCTGCAGTAGACTTCTGATCATCTGGGTCGCCGACCCAATCTGAATTAGTGAAACTAACCAATAAAGGAGTCCCCCCTAAACTGTAATGTATCCCGAACTGAACTGTACCATGAACATAGTGAAGTATCGTTTTAGCTGCTTTCCAATGGCTTTCATGGGGTGTTTGCATATATCGAGAAACAAGACCAACAACAAAGGAAATATCAAGACAGGTATGAGTCAAGTATAAGAGGCTACCAACTAACTGACGGTATAGGGTGGCATCAAATTCAGGAGAAGTACAGGTGGAAGAAAGCTTGACTCTAGACTGGAAGGGAGAAGGGGTTGGTTTACAATCGTCCATGTGAAAGCGACGAAGAAGGTCACAAGCATACTTAGACTAGGAAATAAAAATTCCTTCATTGGGTTGCAAAACTTGGAGGCCAAGGAAATAGTGCAAAAAGCCTAAGTCTGTCATTTCAAATTTCTTCTTAAGGCTGGTTTTCACATGGTTTACAAGTTTTGAGTCACTACCAGTAAGAATAAGGTCATCAACATAAAGGACAAGGATTATGAGATGGCTTCCTACTTTCTTGGTATAGACATTAGGGTCAGAATGGCATCTAGAGAATCCAGTGGCAAT